>JBBPBS010001143.1:3797460-3820396 GCA_037974835.1 Cicer judaicum | reverse complement strand
ATTTAGTATTGACGTTGAGTTATCAAGTAAAATAAATTATAATTGAGTTATTTTTGGAGTTAATAAATATTTATGTATGTTTGTGTATATTTATATATATTCTCTACGGTCCATCATGAATAATCCGATTGTAAAATATATTTTAAAATGAATAATCTTTTCAATATTTATTATAATATTAAATAACTTTTTAATTGTATCTGTAGTTTAATATTATATATATGACTCTGATTTATTATTTTTTAATTTATATTAATAATAATTATAAATATATTAATAATTAATTAAAAAAATTAATGAATATATTATTTTTCTCAATAACTACAATTACATAGGATTATAAGACAAAGGGAATATTAATATTAATATTGTTTATAAAAAAGACATTGGTTTTGGTGTGAACTGACTACAGTGGGAAATTATGTCTGTTGAATGAATTTGAATGAAACAAAGCCCAAGAGTCCCATTGAATAAAGTGGAAGTTAAGACAAGTCAGTGATGAGTACTGTAATCAGATTATTATTGATCATCATCAGTTTTGGGATATAAAGGGACCACCGGCACCCCAATTCAAGGACCAAAATACCCAACCCAAAGTAAAGCAAAATTGATTGATTAATTGAGTTTATCGTTGAGGTGGCTAGCATTGCTATATATGAATGGAAAGAAAATTATGTGTAAGTAAGTATCTATGTATGTATCAGGCTCAACGTGTTTCATGTATTAAACCAAAACCATAAGAAGAGCATATTTGGTTACCATTACAAGTTTAATGTGTGTGAATAGGTTAATAAAGGCATCAATTAAATGAAAGATAACGTAAAACATTGAATTCGTCTGACTTATTGCAAGACTGTGTTCAAACTTATAAATTTTTAATATTTTAAAATATTTAATTTATATATACCGTATTTATATTATAAGTGAATTAAAATAATTAGAGATATATAAGTTGCATTAAAATTACTTTTAAAATATTTTTATAAATATTTGTGTTATACAGAGAATAAATAACAATTAAATTTTATATTAAATATGTATTTTTTTCTTCTAAAAGTGACTGAAGTAACATTCTCATCTACATGTTTAATAGTTCATTATTAATTTAAGACTCTATGACTTGAAGGTCATTAGTGTCCCCTTCCGTGTCACCAACCATCATTACCAATCCACATCACCCGGACATTCAACAAACGACGACAAAATTATTATATTAAAATGAATTTCTCGTTGATTCATTACTTGGACCCCACCTTTCATCATGTTCATGCCTATATCCATAAACAATTATATTCTCGCTCCCTTCTTAGACCAAATCTTTGTTTTTCTTCGTGTCCGATAATAATATTACTTTTATGCAATTTGGTTGAGTTTAATAACTACAAAAGGGGTATTAATACATTGGATTAAATAAGTTAATTTTTATAATAACGAATTAAACAAGTTGTTTTTCCTATAAAATAAGCAAAATTAAGTTTTGGTTTTTCTTTTAAATTTAATTTGTATATATAAATAAAAAAATTACATATATTTTCATATTTAAATACTTGGAAAATATATTATAAGATGAATATATAAAAGTGATGGCGTGATATAATTTCATTAAAAATATTGTACACTGTTAAAATGATTTTTTTTATTAATTAAAGTAATACTTGTTAGTATAAAATAAACTAATATAAATTATTAAATTTTAGTTTAATTAATAAATATTAATAGTGTTAAGTTGAATATTTAATTTTGATTTAAAACTGAGACTTCCACATTTGTGTAAATTAATTATGATAAAATTATTATTTTTTTAAAATAAATAAAAAAGATATTATTTTTTAAACTATAATCATTAATTATCCATTTAATCTCTACTGCTTTAATATATATATATATATATATATATATATATAAATAAAAGGGATAATAATAGTTTATAAATTAACTTAACATAGTTTAAAACTACTTATATTTGAATAGTTTAAATAATAATAAATCGAAGAAACTAGTATATAATTTAAATTGGATGATGTATTATTGAAGTATGATAATAGAATGTATTAGTTGAGGGTGTATAGAAAAGAAAACGGAAATGGGGCAAGGCAGTAGGAGAGGTGGTTGTATAGAGAGTGTAGGCCCCACTCCCACTAATACTGAGTTGGGTATGAAAGCGTTATTGAGAAACAAAAGACTTAAGATTCATTTAAGTATATAGTTGAAATTGTTTAATTTAATTAGTAATTAATTAGTAATTAGTAACGTTATCTCTGCGTGCAAGGCAACCTCAATGATCCATCATAATAATTTGTACGGCATACTATAAATCATCATTTTCTCTCTCTCTCTCTTGGGATTGCCTTATTATATATACCTCACCTATACAACACCTGTGCTTCCATTACCAACCAACCTCGTTTTCATTCTCTCTCTCTTATACTCTCTTTCCCTTTTCTTCTTTCTCTTTTTCCCATTCAGCATTAACCACACAAAACAACCTTCTAAGATTGCTGGAATCAATTTAACATTGATGGATTCTTCATGTGGACAAACTCAGGTACCTAGGATTTATGATTCATCATTAGTTTATTGATGGTTTTTTAATTTCCTCATTTTCGGTTTTAATTCTTCTCACAACAGATCACTTAATTAATTTCAAGTATACATAACAAATTTCAACATCAATGTAATTAACTTCCACAAAATATATAGATTGATTTATCGTACTTTCCGCAATAATAATTAGTAAAGAAGGTTTTGTTCCTGTTTTCTAATATATTATGTTATGTTATTCATTTCTTCTCTACTCATCAATTTAATTATCTCTCTTTAGACTGTGAATATGATGTTAGGGCAAGCTAATTAACTTTCGTTTCTTCATCTTTTAAACTGTTTAACTACTTCTCACAAAATACATAAACTGAAAAATTCACATGTGCTAATTTTTTGTAGTGATTTATGCAGCCCTTTTTTCTTTCTTAATATTTTGTATTCTATTTAATGTATTAAGAACTTTACTTTCTCACATTAACTCTCCATTCTTTATGTATGTATGTATTTGTATGCAAGTATATTGACTATCAATTTTTTATTTATTAATTTAAGTATTACTAATTTCGAGATAATTTAAATTCAGTGTCGTAAGCTACTTTGAGGTTACAAAGTTAAATCGTCAATTACTTGAATTAGTGAGTAATTTTTTTAGCTTCAATTATACTATATCAGAAAAAATTGAATTAGGGATAGAAATTATAGATCGAAGTAAATAAAATTTATCTCTAATTTAATTGTAAAATGGTAAAAGCCCTAAAATTAGAAATTGATTTTATTTCTTATACATATTAATGTGATTTAAATTTGCACTGATGAGATTTGATTATGTTGTGCAGCAAATGTCTAGCAATTCATCACTGGAAAACATGTTAGGTTGCTCAAAAGAAGAACAAGACACAAAACCAAAACCTCAACCAGAACAAGCTCTGAAATGTCCAAGATGTGATTCAACCAACACCAAATTCTGTTACTACAACAACTACAGTCTTACACAGCCAAGATACTTCTGCAAATCTTGCAGAAGATATTGGACCAAAGGTGGAACATTAAGGAATGTTCCAGTTGGAGGTGGATGCAGAAAAAACAAAAGATCATCATCATCATCATCAAAAAGGGTACAAGATCAATCATTCACACCTAATCTAAACCCATTTAATAACTTCCCTCATTCATCTTATGATCATAATTCCAATGATTTCACATTAGCATTAGCTAGGCTTCAAAAACAATCATGTGGGCAAATGCGTCATTTTGATGATAATGATGTTTCAATTTTGGGAAATCCAAATTCAGCCACAAGCTCATTTAATGATGTTATTGGCAACCATTCAACCACAAACAATGGATTATTTGATGCAATTAGAAGTGGGTTATTCCTTGGAAGTGGAATACAATATAATTATAATAATGTTCAGAATTTGTATGGTGTTTATGGAAATGGAGACAATATGGAAGTAAATAGTGGAAACAACAATAGCAATGTTTGTGGGGTTGGTGAAGAAATGATGTTTTCTTATGAACAAGAAATGAGGGGTGCAACAAATGTGAAGCAAGAATTGTGCAGTGGCAGAGAACAAAGTGAAAGTAAAGTTTTTGGTGGTTTTCCTTGGCAGTTAAATGGTGGACCAAACATGGGTGAAATTGAATCAGCAAGAGGAAATTGGAATAATGGTTTCACTTCTAATTGGCAAGGCCTTCTTCATAGTCCACTAATGTAGAATTTTAAATTGTGGTTAGGTTTGCAAATATTTACATTTTGAACAATGCATTGCAGTTTGCGATACTATTGTGGAAACTTCAAATCTACAAAAATATTGCAACTACAATTAAAGTTATAGACCACAATTTAAAATTACAAAATGAAATTGAAAAATACTGATTTAATTTCTTCTAATGTATAACATATAAAATATATCTGGGTTGGTTAGTTAAACTTTCAATTCGGTTTGAGTAGTTTTGGGTTAACAGAGATTTGATTCATTTGGAATGGGAACAAATCTCTTGTGTTTTCTTTTTTCCTTATTATGTTTCTATGTAATGTCACATTTTTTGTACGACAATCTTTTTGTTTATTGGTGAATAGACTAATGAAATTTCAGATAATTTTGCCACCAAAATTAATGAATTTGGAGTGATCGATCTACAAAAAACATGGTTTCCTTGTTTGAGAAACAAATGAGGGAACGAGAATAACGTTTCATTGATAACTGCATAGTTTTTATGGAATCTATACTCCTTCATCTCTACGATATCATTTGTTAATATTAATTTTATTATTTCTAATACAACAATTTTTTATTATATATTTATAAAATTAATAACATATTAATATTTAATAAATATAATTTGATAAAAATAATATATTTTTAATATATATATATATATATAATAATTAAATTCATCAATTATTTTAAGACAAAACAATCAGCATTTTTATAATCTCACATGATTTGAAGTATTTGTTTGGAAAAAACTTAATTCTGAAAGAACTTATCTTTGTTTTCATTATTTTAGAAAGAATATTAAAGATTTACTGCTTCTTCTGATGTTGTTCAATATAAACCAAAATAAACTAAAAAGTTTTATGTATTTAATTTATAAATTAAACAAAATATGTCAACACTATTTTTTTTTATATACTAAAATTTGAATTTAAGTTGAAACAATTTAATCTAATAATATATATTTATTAATTGAATTATAAGTTAAAAAATATTTCATTTGAGACATAATATAAATAAAAAATAATAGTTAAATGAGTGAGGTATCATGTTTTTAATTATAAATTTAGTTTAGTTAGATCAATTTTTCAACTATATTACAATTTACATTTGATTTGGGAATGATTAAAAATATATTGTCACATGTTTATTTATCATCAGCAGGATTTGTAGAATATGGAGGATTAGTAGTATATATTAAAATGAATAAAATTAAATAAAGTGGTGAGTGTGATATGACAGTGGAAGGGATAAGAAAAGAATTTATCGTGGACCAATGAATTAGAAATTTCAGTGAAGCGTGAGCGCCAACTTCGGGGAAGAATTTGTCTCTGCTTTTGGCAGACCAAATCCAACGGAAGATTCGGGCGTGACAAAACCGCCAGTAATCACATTCAAAATTATATGACTGTCAGAACTTGTTTAATTGTTACTCCATTTAACATCACCGTCTATTAGTTTTTTTTTTTTTTTTTTAAATAAAGGTGATTTTTAATTTTCAAATAAGTCTCTAATTTTTTTTCCAACTTCACCTTTCAATAATTACTCATTTTGTTCCAAAATGATTATATAGTACATATTAGATAAGTATAAAAAAAAGTAAAATATTATTTTTATCAAATTATATTTATTAAATATTAATATATTATTAATACTTTAAATATATAATTAAAGATATCATCGTAAAAACAATGTAAATAGTATAAATTAAAGGATATAAATAATAAAAAAAATGCAGTTAAATTTGAAAAGAATAATTTTTTTTATATATATTAATCAATTATTGTGAAATGTAAACACAAAAACTACAATGTACAGTCGTACACTATTTCTAAAAAAACCATTCTACTCCATGACTTTTTATAAGCACCTCTTATATATATTATTGACATATATTAAAAAATGGAATTAAATTTGTCTATGTTGATCTTCTTAAAATGTTTTATATAATTTATATAAGAATTTTAAGTGCATATAACCAATGTCTAATAACTATAATTTGATAACGAATACTTTTTTTCTAATCATTATATTTTTTAACATACAAATAAAAATTGTAAACATAATTTCGTTTTGAAATAAAGGGGTAAACAAAATTTCTTTTTAAAATTTTAAAGCATTTAATGAATTATTTTTAAAACAATATTTCCTCATTTAATTTCTTAAACAAATATTGTTAGATTTTTTATAAATATTTTACATTGAGAATACTTCTTCCGTCATCAATTATAAAATTGATATAACATCTAAATATAAGACGCTCAGTAAATTTTTAATTACATTTATTATTAGTTTTAAATAACCATTATAATACTACTAAATTGTATTAGAATGTACACAAATTAATATTAAATGTATTTATGTATCAAGAGTAATTCAGTAATAATGATACATAATATATATAATAATATTACAAACGTATTTTTTAATATATGTAAAAAATAGCAAAAGATTTTATAAATAAGGACGGAAGAAGTAATAAACAATAATTTTATCATTAGTTACTTTCCAACTGGATTCCAAAATGATCTAAGGCCTATTAGCATTAAAATGAGAGGATTAAAACTATAAAGACAAGTGTTTAGCTATCAAGGTCACTTTGTTAATGAATAAAACACAAATAAAAATTGTATTTAAAAACATGATGTATTCAGAAATATTATACCATTCACATGAAACAACAGTTATCAATGTGTGGATATGGTTCAATTTTTAGACTTATGAATCCCTATATAATATATATTAATCCTCTTACTTCTTTGACCATAATTTATTTAGACAATTCACATGAATTATTTTTTTTTCTTCCTGTTTTTGTGTTTTATTTACCCTTCTTCAAAGTTTCATCAAGTTAGAAAATTCAATTGGACCTAATTTTAAATATTTTTTGTGGGGAGGGACTAGGGAAATAGGAAAAATAGAGGGGAGAGTTGGATATAAAAAACTTAGGAGCTTTCAATATTGCTTTGTTAAGATATTGATGGTATAGAATTTGAAATGAAAATGATAGTTTATGGCCAAAATATATGTATGCATATTTGGAATGGTTTTTTATTATTTTATTTAGTGGGGATGAGCGTGTCACCTCGGGGGAGGGATGTGAGGGTAGAACAAGTGTGTTGAAGTTTTTGAAAAAACTGACTAGGAGTCATTGGAAACCTTGGTAAGGGACAAGAATTGTGGAAAAGAAAGTGACTTTCATGAGGTGAAGTGCTACTAGCACAATTAAATCCATGATTAATGTTTTAAAGATAATAAAATATTTAATTATATTTGTCAATTACGATTCTAATCTTATTAATTTGTATTTTTTTAGTGTATTTATTTAGACAAAAATAAAAAACAAGTTAATGTATGATATGTTGAAGTATACGTACTCATATATGATCATGTGGTCATTTTTAAGTAATCAAAATTGATTTCATAAATAAATTTAGACTCATTTAATATGCATGCCAAGAAAAGAACACACTTTTATGAAGTTTGAGATGAGTTGAAATATTGTTCAAGGATATTTCAAACTAGATTGATTACATAAGGATATTTCAAACTAGATTAATAAAAATCGTAGATGGACCTGCCATTAGTGAACAAATTTCAAGGATACAAATAGTGAATGTCCACTTGCAAAAAACATATGCAGATTGATATGCAACTTTGATCTCCAGATTGATTTGTTTGAAGCAAATACAAAAATATTTGCAAATAACATTGTTGACGTGACGTGCTTCTAACTCAATGTTGTTGCAACCGACACATTTAGCCTTTGTGCTCAAGTTTCCTTCGAGACTCAAGGAAAAACGTTCTGAGTTTGAAGAACATTCTAGAAAGAAGTACAAATACAAAGATTGTTTCAAAGAAAACTTTTGACAGCTAGCAAGACTGTTCAATGGCTATATTCACATTAAACTAAATATTCTAAGCATATCTTCATCTATAAAATAAAGATGAATTAGAAGATCAAATTAATAATCTATCTACACTTGTTTATCAAAAAGCTCAAGTTATGAAATTCTTCCATCAAGCAAAACTCCAAACTCTTTTCACTATATTTGTGAGTAATTCTTTTTGAGTTCTTGTTTTTAGTAAATCTCAAACAAATAGTTGAGAATCATTAAATTCCAAACATTTTTATCATACATTTTATTTGTAACTCAATTCTATCTTTTATGTAAGATTGAGTGGGATATAAAAAAAAAATCAATTTAAAAGGTGATTGTAAAAATCCTTTACAAATTGAAAAGTGGACATGAAAATTCTTTTCTAGATTGAAAGATTAAAGTTGTAATTGATCAAGTGTGATCAAGATAAACATATTAATAAAAATTTCACGAATTGTGAAGACTGGACGTAATCCGAGTTGAATGAACTAATATAATTTCTCTTGTGTGATTTTTTTCTCACTTTTCTTTTATTTATTCAATAATCACATATCGCACTTAGTTACTTTGTTTCTAATTTTAACTCATTAAGAATGTCACAATTTTTCAATCTCATTACAAATAATATTCTTGAGTATATTAAATTAAGTGTATGATTTAAATTTTAAAAAAGGAATCACAATCTATATCCTTTATTTCTTGTGACATTTATTTCTACTTCAAAAGGAGGAGCCATCCATGTTGTACTTAGTGAAATCGGCATATAGGTTATTGATGAAGGATGTCGACGTGTGCGTGGAAAACTTCACACATATTTATATGGCATGCATATATATATCATTTAAGGTATATACGTTTGTATGACAACTAATTTTAAATAGTTCATATGAAGGAAATCTTATCTGAAGAGGGATTGTGATTTAGCTGCACAAACGTGTATAGGATGTAATAGGTGATCAACCAAAACAACTAGTCCTTTATTTTTTAATGTACTTTATTTTCAAGAATGCCAATTGGCTTAGTGTGAGTCTGGTTTTAAAAAAGACACAATTGGGTATATGTCGAATTTTTCAGGTTGTATGCAAGGGTGAAGAGTGAACAAAAACGAGTTCATTATCTTTTCAAAAACATCACTAATATAAGGTGGGAGAAGGAATATGTTAATGATTTCAGAAATGGTCGCAAGATAGAATTAATTGTAGCTTCTTTTCTGGCACGTGATAAACTTTATTATTCTGAGAATTTATTTTTCTTCCACACTATTTTTAACAAACTAGTGTGTGGCTTTTGTTAGAACTTGTATTGTAGGGATGCTGCAAAAACTAGAACATGAAGAAGATGCTAGTAGATAATATAATAATCGATAGTATTGCATGCAGAAATTCCAAATTGTGTATCAAACAAAATTTTAAGTTAGATTTGCCCTCATCAATATACGTGTATCAATTGCAAACGAGTATACCAACAAATCACTTTCAAGATACTTTAGAAATTTTGATGCGATTTACTCAAGCACAACAAACCTATATTTCAATAATAACTTGCACATAAATGTTTCTTATACTTGCTCTCGTGCATTAGAAAAGAATGATGATTTAGAATATAAAAATATAGAGAAATGGATAATAATATAAACAAATTCTATATGTTGCTTCTTCTATAGATTGCTTCAGATAGTTCATTGGATTGCATATCGATGAATCAATATGTTGATAAGATGTATCTTCGGCAAATTGTCTTAGTTAGTTCATTGGACTGTATATCGATGATGCAATATGTTGGTACAATGTTTTCTAGGATCACTGATCTTACTTTTCATCTACAACAACCATTTTTATGGTCTCATGGAGAACCTTTTTAGGTAAGGTGTGACGTGGCTTCAAACACATCTAAGAGAAGGCGTGTGTCTATGTTCAATACTCGCACGACTTATATGTTTGACAAATAAGCCAATTGTTACATTTTTTTTTCATCGCACCTTAGATACTCTTTACACACATTTGACATGTTTGTGTCGTACTAGTTATCTAGATAGGAGTTGGTACTATTACACACATCTTTGACACATATAATGTGTTCGTGTCGTACAACTTATCTGGATAGGAGTTGATACTATATGGCTTAGTGAATTAGGAAAAGATAATAACAAAAAAATGGTTAATTTTCTAGTAGAGTGAATCACCAATGCAACAAACTTCCAACTTCTTTAACTTCAATCCAATGCAACAAAAACTCTTGTTTTTAAAACCAAAACCTTAATTCAACAAACATAACAAAGTTAAAGAAAAATTATATATACACAAAATTAAACTTCATAATACAAAAGCAGTTGCTAATTATTATATATGTTTAAGATATTTATGGCTTCAAGCTAAGCTTGTATCTAGTATGTTTTGGATACATACACATTTTACACAAACAATAAGTCAGAACAAAATATATAGCTAGGAACTCAAGAACACCAAGATCATCCTCTTCTCCAACTACTGGACAAGGTTGAAGTTGTTGTTTTCCCATTCTCTTATATATGATTTTGAATATATGTACTATCAATTAGTAAGGAGTGTAAATAAAATTTCAAGAATTTTTTTAACAATGTGGCTATAACAAGGATTTGGTTCTTCTCCACTAACATTCTGCTTCTACCTCTCTAACTCTTCATCATTTTAAAAAAATTATACTGAAAAGAGAAAAAAATGCTGGTGGAGAGAATCCATTTTCCTACAACAAGACATGAGTTCAAATCCTCCTATGAGTTCAAATCCATAAGCCGAAAGGACATCAGAACCATTTTTCTTTTGGTTGTAGTATATAGTTTTTGGTAAATGATTGACTCCATCAGTCACAAAACTTTTTATAATGAACAACTTAGATGAAAAGTTGAACTAATAGACCATGGTGTAGCGCTGTACTGTAGAGGGCTCCAGACTTTAAAGGTGAAAGGTCTTGAGGGCATTTTTTTTACTGTAGTATCAAAAATTGTATTGATGAACCATATTTTTTATGATCTGATATAGGTACCTAGAATATGGATAAAATTTCTTTAACTATATCTAATGGTCTATACAGTTGATGTAGAAGATCCAAACACCCTAGAAAGGTCTATTTCATTCAACATCTTAATGCCAACTTATCAAGCAATTTTCAAATAACAGTTTCAAATCTAAGGCAACACTTACATAGCAAAAAGGAGCATAGCACTTCGAAATATTTGGACAACATAAACACTTCACAGCAGCAACACAATATTGCTGATGGACTGTGAATTCAAAGCACTTCATGAATCAGACAGTGTCTTTCTGAGGCTTCTTCCACAAGACACCAATCTTCTTCAGCACATTCCCATTTTTCTTTCTTTGCAAATCATCACTCCAATCATCAATATCTTCACAAATATTTGAGTACTTATTAGTCTTCATCACATTGTTGTAGTTGTTGTCCATAGACATGGATCTCTCAGTGATCTTCCCGTTGTTCCCTGCCGAAAACATAGCAGCAGCAGCCTCTGCAGCCTTCCTCCACTGATCACATTGCACTTTGATTCTTTTTAATTCAGCTTCTTTTTCTGCGTTTGCCGCTTGTGCTGCTTCGAGCTGCTCAACCACCCTCGCCGCCTTACTACTGTTCCTCTCTGTCTCCTCAATCATTATCCTAAGTTTTGCGAACGCATCGCGTTCTGCAGCCTTAGCAGCACCTAGTTTTGCCGCAACTTCCTCCCTCACTATGCCGACCTGTGTAAACCTTTTATTGATTTCCAACTTCAGCATTTCATTCTCTTCTGATATGCTTTGCAATGTTGTCTCCTTGTCCATCAGACCAGCCTTCAATACAGCAACATATTCGTCTAATCTTTGAAGTTCCTTCTGAAATTCAAGTTCTTTTTTCGATGACAAAGATGTAATCTTTTCAATCTTCAAATTCAACTTCTCATTCTCATCCACAATACCCTGTAACTCATTTTCCTTATCCATCAACTTTTCCTTTAACTGTTCAATTTCAGCTTTCTTTCCTTCCAATTCTGATTCCATCTTACTTGATTCAGATTTTATCCGTTGGATCAACTCATAAGCATTTCTTATCTTCACCATGTTCTGAATCTGTTCTTCCTGATATTTAGTCTCAGCAATCTCAATAGCAGACCTCAATAGTCCAACCTCAGACCTCAAGGAATGAAACTCGGCTTCGATGTGATTATTAATGCTATCTCCCTTTTCCAATCTTTCAGCTTCCATTTCCAAATTTCCATCATCTGCAACAAGGTTTATAGAATATCTGCATTTATTGTCAGTACTTATGAGGCTCGACTCAAGTTTGCTAACCAGCGACTCGAGCGAGTTCACTCGCGTTCTAGACATATCTAACTCTAAAGCAGCAGAGTTATATCCTTGCACAGCTTTTGCAGCATCAGCTCTTAAAAACTCTACAGTTCTTTTTGCCGCCTCGAGTTGTCGCAAAGTCTCATTCACCAAAGGTTGAACCTGAACTGTCTTTTTGCAATCTTGGAGCTGGTTTTTCATGTTCTTCACAAGAGGAAGAGATTCTGATAAGTTTTGTAGTTCTGTGACCGATGATTCTGTTTAAGATGAAAATTAATTGTCAAAAGCAACAGAAAATAAAACAATGGATTAGAATTAGGAGGAACATATTTCAAGACTGGGAAAATCGTTAAGGAGCATTGTAGAAAACAATGCAGTTCCAATGCACCACAGAGATTTCTCACAAGTCTTGCATATAACCAATGTCCATTTGTACCAAAATTTTAAGTGCACTGACTATTAGACAGTTTCAAGTAGCTTAATCACTAATTATACAAAATTACGGAATGTAAATTGAAACTATAGGCAATTCTGAACTTTCAACTATTTTTTATTTTTTAGTACCGCACATTATCGATATTTCAAAATCATCTGTAGAATTGCAAAATATTAACCATGCCGTCTCGTTGTCTGTATTTGTTATCAAATACATCCCAAACATTTACAGATTGGAGAAATTATGTTCTCATTCTTCATTAGAGTTATCAGAAAAGTATAGAAAAAAAATTGTAATAAAAAATAAAAGAGAAAGAGATAGAAAATTGAAATAAAGAAATAGTGATAAGACTATACCTCCAATTCCTGGCGATCTAGGGTTTGATGAAGTTGGCTGAACGAAGATGTAGAGTTAGTGTGTAGTGAAGAACGGTCGAATTATGAAGTTGTTCTGAAATAAGAGTATGTATTGTTTTGGTGAATAACGGAAACAAATGAGTATAAAATTTGTAAAGATATTGTATCCTACAAGTAGAAACAATAAAGACTTGTAATAAGTGGTTCGCCATATGCATAGAAAAAGTAAAAGCAGTGTCTTTAATGTACTTTGAAATCTGAACATGGTATAGTATAGAGAGAATCCTTTTATAGGGTAGAGTAGGTGATTCCAACCATTTGATTGATTTTAAACCAACCAAACTAGTACTAGTAAGTGCAACATTGAGAAGCGTATTAAATAGCTATCACCATATCGGTTAGTTTCGGTAGCAGTCGCAATCATTGATACTAATATTTTGGAGTATTATCGTCAAATGTGATCGATGTAGTATCGTTGTGGGTGCCCACAATTCAGGTCCCTTCCCAATTCATTCGAGGTCACCAACCTCTATTTAAAAATTATAACCTTCTTATTTTTGTTTGTCGCTATAGAATGGTAAATACCATCTTCGTAAAATAATTGTTTTATAACAGATGGAGTAATATTTTTGTGAGATGATATCAATAATATTAATTGTAAATATAATTAGAAAAAAATATATTAAAATTAAAATCAAACGAATATTATTTGTCAGTAACATCTTAAAGACATTCAAAATCTTCTTATTGAATTATTACTTTTAAAATATTTTAAATATTAATTGATAAATTTATTTTTAATTAAAAATATTATTTTGTATTATTTTACATTTTTAAATTAAATAAACTATTAATTTTATGAAACACTTTAATTAATTTAATAATTATCGGGTAATTTTACGGAACGGAATCAATATATATTTGAGTAAATACAATGAATTTTGTCAGAAATGTAAAATACTCTAATAAAACGTTACAATAGTATTAACAACCACTTCAACTTAAAAATTATAACGCTCTCCATCGACAAGTTTTGCACGTTTTTTTAAAGTATGTTTTGCATTTTTTTTTACAGAGTTTGCATGTTATTGTGTTTATAGTTTTAAACACAATACACTATTGTTTTATTGCTCAAAACACATTTGCATTTTAGTTGTTAAAAACTGTTTTATAAATTTGATTTTAAATATTATTTTAAAGAATAAAATTAAAAAAAATTGTTTGAAATACATGTTTTTAAAACAGTTTTAGACATGACAAAAAGAAAAAATTTATTTAATAATTCAATTTTTAAAAACAGTTTTTGAATAAAAAATTTAAAAAACTATTTGATAATACAATTTTCAAAATCTGTTTTTCTTATAATAAATAATAAAGGTAAAAAATAGAAAATTTTAACTAATAACATTTAAATACAAGTAAAATATTTTAGTATAATTAATAAATATATTTTTACAAAAATATTTTAATAAATATTTGTCCATTATTGTTCACTTCCTTAATTTTTATAATTTCGAATTCTTCAACTTATTTAACAAATTATATGTATCTAAGTTATTTAAGATTCTTTTATTGTACAACTTATTTAATTTTTTAGGATCTTATAAATAAACAAGAAACTTTATAACACTGTGTTCCACAATTTTTCTGAGCTCATTTTGGATAATAATCATAATCATTCCAAGGAAGATTACATTAACTTCAATTCAACGGGATCATGGTATATAATTAAATTTAAAATCAATAATAAAAGTTTTAAAGAAATAAATTTAAACCAATATTAATTTGACACAATGAGATGTGTTGACAATATTGGAAATGCACTATAAAAGATATCAAAAGGGTATGATAGAGTATCCATTAGACTATGTTGTGATATCTGATGGTGTAAATCATAACATCACAACTATATGCAACTTCAATATTTCAATTTAAAGTCAAACAAATGAATGCAATACAAAACTTTTGTACTTTGATGTGTATAAGATTTTAAATATGTATAGTTTGTACACTCTCGTGTGTTTTAGTAAGAACATAAACACTATAAAGGAAGCCCCTATCATGAGATGTTCATCCCCTCATTCTTTTTTTAAAATTTGTGAATTTCTATCAACTTAACTAGGTAAATAATACAAACTTATATTTTGTTCTTTGTAGATTGAAGATAGTATTTGCAACTTTGAATATATTGTGCAAAAAGTCCAATAGTATCATCTTTTAGTTTAATTCATATCGTCACATGACTTTCTATGAATAATCATAGCTTCAATTGTTTCTATTTGAATTAAAATATGAGAAAGGCATTGAGTCTCATGTAACTACAATGTCAAAATTAAATTGAAAATCGAGAAGAAGAAGGCGACAGGTATTTGCAATCGCCGTTGCCGCTGCCTTATTTCGTGGTCACAAATTATTTGTTGTAAATATTATGTAACAATAATTCACACTCTTCATTCAAAAACACCAAATTTATACTCATTTATATATATATATATGCGCGCGAGCGCTAATATTAATTATAAATAGATCATGATTCAGAACATAAAAGAAACTAAGGAAATCATCAAATGAAATCAATTTAAATGGAAAAATAAAATCCAATTTAAACTCCAAATTCAAAAAAAAAAAAACATATGCAAATAAGATGAAAAGAAAAGCTAAGCAGATAAATCATCAAAGAGAGAATAGAGAACACAACAATCATCAAGAAGAGATAATGAAGTGAATGAACTTGATTGAATCGTAAACTAGAGTTGGATTCGCAATCTAGAGTTCATCGTTTTACTAGAATGATGAAGGGCTCCATGCATTTCGGTGTTGAGTTGTTTTAGTTAGAGAATGATAAAATTTTGTTATTATATAAATGGAACATAATTACAATTTTGTCATCAATAAAAAGTAACTTTTTTATATTTTTTCTTTTTCAAATTTAAAATTAAAAAAATAGTATGTTTGGATTATGTTTTAGTTTTTACTATTTGAAAACTTTTTTATTAAATTATTTGAAAAAACTATTTTTGAGAAGAAAATAAAATAAAAACATGCTTGGTAACCTTCTTTTCAAAAACTATTTGATGAGAAAATAAAAAAAAATGTGTTTGATGAATTTATATATATATATATATATATTTAAATATTTTTGAATTTAGTGTAATTATAACTAAATGTTTAAGAAACATTAATCCCCCAAATAAATAATGTAATAAAAATGATATAATTTTATAAAAGTAATATTAAGTTACATTTTTTTTACATTTGTATCATAATTGTTTGTTTTGGCAAAAGAAAATTGTTTGGTGGTATTATTTTTGAAAATACTTTTAGAGATATGAAAATGGAGAAAAAAAAAGTTTGATAAATTTTTAGAATAAGTCTAAACTCTATAAGAGAGTAAATTTTGAAAATGTATGATTGATATGTGACTTTAATATTAAGGAACGATTGAGATAACTATTGATAATAAAAATTCAAAATAATATTTTATATTTTGAAATGTATTATATAAAGACATAAATTAAAGTAAAATCTCCCATCAAAATTAAAATGGATTTGGGTGGATAAACGCTATGATGAATGTTTAGTAGGAACAATTACAATTTTGAATTGTGAACCTACCGAAGTAACGTCTGTCTAAAACAAAAGAATGCAAAGGGCAAATATTTGAAGACAGCATTGTCTTTGGGGTATGCACGATTTAAATTTAAACTGCATTGTATATCTAGGAAAGTCTGGTTAATAATAGGACCTCACTACTTGATATTGAATGCTACCTGACCTTACCCACAACTCCACAAGTCCTGTTACAGTTCACAAAAATATCATCACCTGATAGAAAGGAATCCAATGAAAAGGTCATTGAAGCTAAGGGAAACAATAAATTTGTTCATGCAGAATGGATGCACCCCTCATTTATTATTCCCTTTTTAACACAATCCAGTACTTCAGTAGATATCTAAATTTCAAGACACGCACAAAAGATATGGACATTTATATGTTGATTGAAGTTTGGTAGCATTTTTAATCGCAAATTTCATAAATAAATCCACTCATTATTGATTGAAGTTTATATGAGGAGAAGGAAAATATTTCATAATTAAAAAAATATTTTGTTAAAGGAAGTATCTGAAATTAAAAACTCTTTAAAATATTATCGGTTAAATGGTGTTCATTGATTAATTTTTTCAAATTTATCTTTCAATTATTTTTTAATTTTCGGCAAATTTTTTTTAGTTTTTTTCGAGAAAAAATTATTTCAAAACTTTTTTTTCATTTTTATCTCAAAATTTTGAGGAAAACAGTTTTTTAAACTTTTTTCTCAATTTTTTTTTTTGAGAAAAATAAACAATTTAAAAAGTTTTTTGACAACTCTAAATCATAGTTGAGACGAGATAGTACCTACATACAATACGGGAACGTTGTCTAGTAAACCTTTAGATGTTATTTTTGAAAATTAATAGTAGTAGTTTCTTAAAAGAGTTTCCAAACTAAAAAAATAAAATGTTTTTAAAAACACCAAATACAAATCTTGTTTCGGTGCAAATTGGATTATATACACCCTTTTGCATTGAAAAAGAAGGGTCGTGATACATGGAATGATTATTTTGTCTCCCAAAAATGAAAGCGACTTGGCTCTTGACCATTGAGATTTTCCCCATAATTTAAATTTTCAAAAAGGATGAAAACAAATTTAACATGATGATTGTGTGAGGCAGGGATGACAAAAAAAACTCCCCTACATATATATATTTCAAGGATAAAATCTGCGACTTCAACCAGATAAGCAAATTAATAAATATTCATGAATAAAATAAATAGATAATTTGATTACTTGTAAATTAATGAAGAAGGGATATGTAATTAGGGACATGTGTCTACTGATACTCCTAATAGATATACATAATTTAGTTTAAACATTTTGTTTACAAGTGTCTAAGGACATTGAAGATATTTGTTAAACAATAAAAAAAATAAAAATTTTACATCATAAACAACAAAATTTAAAGTTTTAATTATTTACAATTTTGAATACATGTATCATTAAAAAAATTTATATTTAATTTGTTAACAAGTATTTTAAAGACATCCGTTAACACTTCCTTTAATTTAAATACAAAACTCAAAAAATATCTTTCAATCTCAAAATCACAATACAAATATTCTCTCTTACATCCACTTTCATAAGCTAAAAAATAAATTTATAACAAAATATATATTTTTCTTATATAAATAAAAATAACGGTGTTAAAAATTTAATTTGTGCGTAATTTTTTTATGTATATAGAATAATATTTTATTAATTTATTAAATATCTACATGCATCTATGAATAATATTTGACGTTTGTTTGATTTAAGATAGACACGAATCCATTAAAAGTGCTTATAATAATTTAAATAATGGTTGACATGATCTTCCTTCAACAAACGTGTACTACATCCGACACATTGCACAAAATTTCACGAGAGAATTCAACGACAAAGAACTTTAAAAAAAATTTGTTTGTATGGATAATGATCTAATTCTTCTTAGTATATTTTTCACTTATCACTATATCATATTTTATATTTTTTACATCATTTATAGTAGGATATGTATTAAATGAACCATCATTCAAATATTACCACAATGAAATCAGGATGGAAAATCTAGAGGCTTTAAGATGGATCAATGATATCCCTCAGAACAATGTAGTATGACTTATTCTCAAGGTCGACGATGGGAACACATGACAACAAACATTTATGAGTCAATCGACACAGTGCTCAGGGAAAAACGCAATCTCTCAATCACTGCTTTAGTACAATCAACATATTATAGATTAGGATTTTTATATGCAGAAAGGAGACAACAACATCAAACATCATTAGCTTCTGGTCGAGTATACACAGACGATTGCATAGACAAGATTAAATAGGAAGTTGGTAAATCTAATACTCACCAAGTCATGCAATTCGATCGAAATCGTTATTCTTTCATGGTGCACGAAACAGTAAACTCTAGATAGGTGCGACGAATTGGTCATTTTCAAGTCAACCTTCAAAGAAAATGGTGTGATTGTGGAAAATTTCAAGCTATATATGTTTCTTGTTCACATGTCATAACTGCATGTTCTTACGCTCGTCAAAACTGTTTAGCGTTTCTATCTTACGTGTATAAGGTTGTTAATGCATTTAACATCTACAAATAAGAGTTTTCAACTATACCCAGTGAATGATATTGGTCCACATATGAAGGTGAAATATTATATCAGAATCCTGAAATGCGGGGAATTAAAAAAGATCGTCCAAATAGTTCCCGTATTAGTACTGAAATGGACGTTAAAGAAAAAGTACCAAGAAAATGTGGACTATGTCGGTTAACTAGTCATACTCGAAAATATTTTCAAAATGTTAGAGACATATCTAGTCGATCTATGTAATTTAAAATTTGTATTTATATATTTTTGTGAATTATATATATTATTTTTGTTATTTGAATAAAAATTAAAAAAAAATTGATTTTTTTTAAAAAAAAAACCCTTTAGAAAGTTGCCATTTGAAACGTGGACTTCTTTAAAGAAATCGTCATTTTAAATTAGCAACTTGTGACTTAGAAAAAAAAAAATATTTTGGTCAATAAATTTAAAAAAAAAGTATTTGAATAATTTTTTTTAGAAATAAGATTATTTAAAAAAAAAACGCATATTTAATCCATTCTCTTGTCAATATATCTTAGCATTATTTTGTTACAATTTACAGATTAAATAAGACAATGGTGTTAATGTGACATGTTGATTACAATTTTACATAGAAATAATAGATAAACATATATTTAAGTTTAATTTAATTTATGATTAGGTTCTTAAGACAAAAAATTGATTTCTAGCGACGAATAAAATATATCGTTAAAAATTTATAATATAGATAAATGTCAATAATATTTTAAATGATATCAAGTTTTTAATTTTATCTACTATGATAATTGTAACTAAAAATTGGATAAATATAATTAAATATTTAATTTCTTTTTACAATATTATTGTCATTAAAATTGATTATTATTTATAATTTTTTTTTACTACTAGTTATAATTATAAATTATTAATATTAATATTAATAAATTAAATTTAAATTTTTTATTTTTATTAACTAATTACATTGAATCATACAATAAATTATAATGTATTTTACTAGTTCCATTAAAACATAAAATAAGCTATTATACTCTCAACTTCACATGTAAAATATCATGTGCTATTAAAAATTTATTTTGAAAAAAATAATCAATGTGAATATTAAATTTACATCATAAAAAAGTTAGGATTTATGCCTCCCCAAACTTTTGGTTTTTTCCTTTTTTTTTTTATCAATGAAATTCTAAATTAAAGAAAGAAGAAAAAAACTTCAACTTTTGTGATATCATTGAGTTCTTCTGCGTCCCACTTTTATCATTATGCTAATTAGATTATAGCTCTCATTTGCATTATAAAATCAATGTAACATATGTAAGTCATAAAATTTGACAAAAGATCGATAAACACTTCTACAAGAACTCAAATTACATTTGACTGAAAGAAATGAACATAGAGTAAAAAAAAATGAACACATTAGAGTACAAGAAAAACAATTTTCACTCAAAATAAAAAACTTGTTCCCAATTCCAACTACAATCAATAGCAACAAGATTTAACTTTTGTAGGCTACCAAATTAAAACGTTAGTTAATTCATATCATGGGAGAAATATATTAGATTGGGTTGGTTATTCATATCATTTTTCTTGACAACAAAGCAAACACGTGATATGAAAATATACAAATCTCAACCCAGAAACAACAAAAGAGTATTTTATTTTATTTTATTATAGTTCACTATTTCCATTCACTTGTTCAATAGAATTACAAAAAATCAGAGTAATTAATATATGATTTAAAAATTATTCAAATAATACAAGTAACATATAATCTCAACAGAAGTTCTTTAAATATGTCATTTTTTAAATATGTGAAGTTATTCAAATATGCCATTTTGAAATAATTTCAAATTAAATTTGTAATTATGCTTGGAATTGTTTATTTTATATTCAAAAAATGGAATCTGTGAATATGTGAAGTTGTTGCTGCCCAGTTCAAATGATTGCTCTAGGGTCGAAGATTTGCCCAATTCTTAATCTATTTTCTAATAAGTTTACATTGTAAAAAATCTTTAAATTTATTTTATTATATTTTAGTTTTTTTTTGTCTTAGAAGAGATGATAAATTACATAATAATTCGGGACAAGACGTCCAACATAATAATAAAATCGATATGAACTAAGACTTTAGGACTACAATTTAGTCATTTAAGTTACATTGTGTCTACACCATAAATCATTTATCTTAATTTTGACAACATTTAACTTATTTAACTTATAATAAATATATTTAACTTATTTCACGTGTAAAATAATTTAATTATTTTGCGATATTTTGATTATATCTTAATATTTTATGATATTAATTTAAAAAAAAATTCAAGCTTAAAAGAAAATATACATAATTTAATATATAACAGTAATAGTATAAACTAAATATAACTTAAATGTGTAAGTGAAAAAGAAAAATTAAAAACTAAAACAAACATCCAACAAATATAAAGGGTTAAATATGTTATTTTGATTTAGAAAAAAAATACAGAGAGAAAGTACTACAATGATTGTAACAAAAAACAAAAGAATCTTCTCATGACCTTTTAATTGCATGTCATTGCGTTTTTTGTACAACTCTGCATCTATATAAGAGAAACAATTAAGAAGAATTATTATAGAGCTTAATAGTGACAAAACGCAAATGGCAAAAGACAATTACAAGACCCCGATAAGGTTTCATTTTATACGTTTTTGCCGTAAAGGAAAAATATACAAACTTAAGCTCGTTAAATCAGTTTCTCTTCTTTGAGCAGTGGTCTCACGGTTCACATCGATCATTATAACACAAGTCTAGCGATTTATTGTTCTGTATTTTCTACGTCACAAATATAATAAGATAATGTCTACCGTACAGTAAAAAATAGGGTGCATCTTAGTATTACAAAATCTTTTTTTTTTTTTTAATTTGTATATGTATACATTAATATAATATTTATAAAAATTGATTAAAAAATTTAGTACATGATATGTCATTTAATTATTGATAACTTAATTTTAATAGTATCTACGTTAAATTTTAAATATCATAGAAGTTTCCATAAAATAATTGAAGTTTAAAATCATTTTATATGGTACAATAAAAAATATTAAAATTATATATAATAGTGAGAGAATTATTGAAATATATATGATAAAAGTAAAAAAATAAAATAAAATTAATGAGAGATTTATTGAAATACATTAAATAACACATAAACTTATATATCAAGTGAGTAACAACTTGTTAGTATTGTTAATTAACTATACCAACTAACTAAATAATTATTGCATTTAACTTATATAATAAATCAACTAATATGTTTAAGATTTCATTTACTTAAATGTTGATCAAAATTGAAAGATTATTGTACTTTTATTTATTTAAGAAAAACTTTATATTACACATAATCAAGCTTTTTCTTGCTATGACGAGAGAAATATAGCTTTCTTTTGTGGATTAAACTCATCAAAAGTGCGTAATTATTTAAATAAAAAATATACTTTAAAATTAATAATATCAATAATTGATAAATAAATGAATAAT
>JBBPBS010001143.1:3774910-3797257 GCA_037974835.1 Cicer judaicum | reverse complement strand
ATACGATGTAAAAAATATTGAGACAAAGTAATAAACTATTACGTTCAAACTTAAAATTCTATTGAGAGTTTTTTTGTCCATTTTTATAAGACCATTTTTAAATTTTCAACTCTATTAATTATTTTTAAAAACTATAATAGTAAAAATAATATCAATTTTTAATAAATTTAATACTACAATTAATTTAATAAATAAAGTTTTATATTTGAATACAAAAATAGTAAAAAGAATTTGTAATGTTTTTTTCTATAAATAAAATATTAAAAATATTTACTTACAAATATAAATGAAATGATTGTGATTTTTGCAATTTTTTTTTTGAAGAATAACTAAAAAAAAAAAAAAAAAGTGAGAAAGCACTGGTCCAAAATGCAAGTGATTTTGAGTGGATTCTCCTTTTTCTGAGTACACGTACACTCTCACTCACTCAACATATCAGTAGTGAGCTAGTAGAAATTTCAGAATCCTGAAGGGGACTGAACGGAAGGACCATCGCATAGCGCACCCATTAAAAAGCATCTCATAATAACTTTCTCTTTCTTTCTTTCAACGCAGTCCCCCCAAACAAATCAAATCAAATTAATCACAATAATAATTATAATCAATCAAAACAAACAAACCCTATTCTATTCTATTCTATTAGTAGTAAAACCCACAACCCTCCTTTTCGCGCCTCCTTCACTCACCGGAACCCTAAAAATCCCTCACAATGCCAATGGCTTATTCCATTTCCCATTTCAACAAACTTCCACTCCATTCCTCTTCAATTCCCTCTCCCATTCCTCGTTTCTCCCCCAAACCATTTCTTCCACTCCTTTCCTCTCACAAAACCACACCACAAATCATTTCCTCTCAAAAACGTCTCTCCCTCTCTCCCGCGGCCGCCGCAACCGCCGTCTTCGCCGCACCCGAAGAGGAAACCCTAACGAAACTCGGGAAAAGAACCGACATCAAGAAGATCCTAATCCTCGGTGCAGGTCCAATCGTAATAGGTCAAGCTTGCGAATTCGATTACTCAGGAACACAAGCATGCAAAGCATTGCGAGAAGAAGGTTACGAAGTCGTTCTCATAAATTCAAACCCTGCAACGATTATGACAGATCCGGATATGGCTGATAGAACCTACGTTACTCCCATGACACCTGAATTAGTCGAACAGGTTCTCGAAGCTGAGCGTCCTGACGCGCTTTTACCAACAATGGGCGGCCAAACAGCGCTTAACCTTGCCGTTGCGTTGGCCGAAAGCGGCGCGTTGGAGAAATACGGCGTCGAACTTATCGGTGCGAAGCTTGAAGCTATTAAGAAAGCTGAAGATAGGGAATTGTTTAAGCAGGCTATGAAGAATATTGGAATTAAAACGCCACCTTCGGGAATTTGTACTACACTTGATGAGTGTATGCAAATTGCGAATGAAATCGAGTTTCCTTTGATTGTTCGACCGGCGTTTACACTCGGTGGTACTGGCGGTGGAATTGCTTATAATAGAGAAGATTTGATGGAAATTTGTAAGGCTGGTATTGCTGCTAGTTTGACTAATCAGGTTTTGATTGAAAAATCTTTGTTAGGTTGGAAGGAGTATGAACTTGAGGTTATGAGAGATTTAGCTGATAATGTTGTTATTATTTGTTCAATTGAGAATATTGATCCGATGGGTGTTCATACCGGTGATTCTATTACTGTTGCACCTGCTCAGACTTTGACTGATAAGGAGTATCAGCGTTTGAGAGATTATTCTATTGCTATAATTAGAGAAATTGGTGTTGAATGCGGGGGTTCTAATGTTCAATTTGCTGTTAACCCTGAAGATGGTGAGGTTATGGTTATTGAGATGAACCCTAGAGTTTCTAGGTCTTCTGCTCTTGCTTCTAAGGCTACTGGATTTCCTATAGCCAAAATGGCGGCGAAGTTGTCGGTTGGATATTCTTTGGATCAAATCCCAAATGATATAACCAAAAAGACACCTGCTAGTTTTGAACCTTCTATTGATTATGTGGTTACAAAGGTAATTCATGTCATGTTGTTATCATTTTAGTTTAAAAGCTGAATCTTTCTGCTTTGCACTTTTATTTTCTTTTAAATTTTGTATGTATAGGTAATGACAATATACTAATATGTCACTGTATGTCATTCTGGTTATCTAGTTTGTAATCTGATTAATTAACTAATGTTTATGCTATGGAGCAAGACATGTGAATATTGTCACATTGAGTTGATGACAATGTCTGATTTGTTACTGTTGGTACTTTTTATTCAAACTTGTGTTTTTTAACTTGTGTTTATTCTGATCATTTTGCAGATTCCTCGCTTTGCTTTTGAAAAATTTCCTGGCTCTCAGCCAGTATTGACGACACAGATGAAATCAGTTGGAGAGGCAATGGCAGTGGGGCGAACTTTCCAGGAGTCCTTTCAAAAAGCTGTGCGCTCTCTAGAATACGGCTTTGCTGGATGGGGTTGTGGACCGGTGAAGGAGTTGGACCATGACTGGGAACAATTGAAGTATAGCCTTCGGGTTCCTAATCCGGAGCGTATCCATGCGGTATATGCTGCAATGAAGAAAGGTATGCAAGTTGATGAAGTATTTGACCTGAGTTTTATTGATAAATGGTTTCTCAGGCAGCTCAAGGACCTAGTTGACGTTGAAAACTTCTTAATGTTGCATAACCTGTTTGATTTAACTGATGTCGATTTCTATGAGGTGAAGAGAAGAGGGTTTAGTGATAAACAGATTGCATTTGCAACCAAGTCTAATGAGAAAGAAGTCCGAAATAGGCGGCTATCTCTTGGTGTTGTTCCAGCATATAAGCGGGTTGATACCTGCGCTGCAGAATTTGAAGCTAATACTCCTTATATGTACTCTTCTTATGATTTTGAGTGTGAATCAGCTCCCACTAAGAGAAAGAAGGTTTTAATTTTGGGCGGAGGACCAAATAGAATTGGTCAAGGGATTGAGTTTGACTACTGTTGCTGTCATGCATCCTTTTCTCTCCAGGTCTGTTTTCTTTGCTTTTGATTAACTAGATTCCAGATATTCAAGTATTCATGCACCACTAGCTGTGTATTTGCTTATGAATACGAATAAACAAATGAACATATAAATTTTGTTGGCCTCTATACTTTTTTCCATTTTCTCTGTAAAAGTTTCAACCTGGGAGCTGGTGATCTGGTGCTGACTTTGCTGCATAATTGCATGTCTACCATGATTTTATCCTTCAATGATGAAGTAATAAATTTAAATTTCACGCACTGTCCATCAGTTTGGAACTAAGTGCTTTAAGGTGATTAATCTGTATGTGCTCTGTTTTAAGCTTCAAGATGATAGGAACTAGTTCACGGCATGCTCATCTTGATATTTTCCCAAAGAAGTAGTAGGTATATCTGTTGCTGTGCTACTACTTTTATTATAAGCCATCATTGTTAATTGCTTTTGCAGGAAGCAGGATATGAGACAATCATGGTGAATTCAAATCCTGAGACCGTATCCACAGATTATGACACTAGTGATCGTCTCTACTTTGAACCCTTAACTGTTGAAGATGTTTTGAACATTATTGATTTGGAAAGGCCTGATGGTATCATTGTACAGTTTGGAGGTCAAACACCATTGAAATTATCTCTCCCCCTACAACAATACCTAGATGAACACAAGCCAGCATGCGCCAGTGGGGAAGGTCATGTGCGGATTTGGGGAACATCTCCTGATTCTATTGACGTTGCTGAGGACAGAGAGAGGTTCAATGTGATGCTTCATGAACTACAAATTGAACACCCAAAAGGAGGAATTGCTAGGAGTGAAGCTGATGCACTTTCCATTGCGGCAGAAATTGGATACCCGGTTGTTGTTCGTCCTTCTTATGTTTTGGGTGGTCGAGCAATGGAGATAGTATATAGCGACGACAGACTTGTGACTTACCTTGAAACTGCTGTTGAGGTGGATCCAGAACGCCCTGTCCTAATTGACAAGTATTTATCTGATGCCTGTGAGATTGATGTTGATGCATTGGCTGACTCACATGGCAATGTAGTCATAGGTGGGATAATGGAGCACATTGAACAAGCTGGTATACATTCTGGTGATTCTGCTTGTTCTATTCCTACGAGAACTATTGCATCTTCTTGCTTGGAGACAATCAGGTCATGGACAGAAAAATTGGCCAGAAAACTGAATGTGTGCGGGCTCATGAATTGTCAGTATGCAATAACTTCATCGGGGAAGGTGTTTTTGCTTGAGGCCAACCCTCGAGCTTCTCGCACAGTGCCATTTGTATCAAAAGCTATTGGCCACCCCTTGGCTAAGTATGCTTCCCTCGTCATGTCTGGAAAGTCTCTTCATGATATAAAGTTTACAAAGGAGGTTATCCCTAAACATGTGTCAGTCAAGGAAGCAGTTCTTCCTTTCTCTAAGTTCCCAGGTTGCGACATATTTCTAAGTCCTGAGATGCGAAGTACTGGTGAGGTCATGGGTATTGACCCTATATATAATATTGCATTTGCAAAGGCTCAAATTGCTGCTGGCCAGAAGCTACCACTATCTGGTAGCGTGTTCCTTAGCTTGAATGACTTAACGAAGCCTCACCTTGAGAAGATTGCAAAGGCTTTTGTGGATATCGGATTTCAGATTGTTGCTACTGCTGGAACAGCCCTTGCTCTTAAATCGTGTAATATCCCAGCTGTGCTAGTGCTGAAGCTACATGAAGGAAGGCCTCATGCTGGTGACATGATAGCCAATGGAGACATTCAGCTGATGGTTGTAACCAGTTCAGGTGATGCACTTGATCGGATAGATGGTCTGGCTCTCAGGAGGATGGCTTTGGATTACAAGGTTCCTATTGTAACAACTGTAAATGGTGCTCTGGCAACTGCCGAAGCAATAAAGAGCATGGAGTCCAACTCTATCAAAATGATTGCTCTTCAAGATTTCATTGTTGATGAATCTAAAGAGTGACAAATTTTGCACTAGTTGATAGATACTAGTAAGTAGTATCTCTGTTTTTCTCTTTGAAATTGGTACAATGCATGCTCCAAGTCCTTTTTTTATGCTTCCAAAACTTGTCAATTATTTCATCAATTTAATTTTGACATATATTGGACTTGGGACGTGTGTCATATTTTGAGCTTTACACGTGTGTCATGCTTAAATAGCTTTATTGAAATATTTCAAATACATGTTTATAAGATTAACTACATTGAGTTACCGATAAATATCCCCATTTTTATATTCTTTTAGAATGCAATCTTAATAAACTGTAGAACAATCTTCTATAGTATTTTGGATCGCACCCCTTCATTAATCATATATCATATCTTTAACATCCTTGATTTTGTGTAGTGAGTGCTTAAATTTTCCTGTTGCAGATTATTGTTGTACAACTTGCTATATTTGGGAGTGGCAGATGATTTTCTATGAGATGCTTTTCATTTGAAAATAACCGAAGGAAATATGAATGGTAATATAATCTCTGTCCTGACTCCTGCCTGATAAAGCATTCGTGATAAAGCATTTGTGCTCACGTAGGAGTTTTTGGAGTTGGTGGATTTCTTTCTACTACTTAATAATTATTTTTGTTTTAGAAATCTTGTAACTTTCATTTGATCCTGCTGAATAGCCATATCATTCATGTGAGAGAATATTAAATTTATTTTGAAAAAGTTCACGTTGGAGTCTCAAATCTAAGACGCCGAGCATTACAACTATAAGTTGATTGTCTGCTTATCCTATAACTTTTGTATGTTTCAGGTTTGAAGTTGGTAATTGTATGGTTTTAACTTAACATCAACCTTTAAGATTGTTTTCTAGACGCAATGTTGAACTGGATATAATGTATATAAGGATATAGTCCGGAACCATTTTCTCAATCCTAGGTTCGCCGCCTATCTCTGGAGAGAAATTATGTAGAAAAATACTTGCTTGGTTATGCACACATCACTGTGTGCTGTGAAAGATCTTTTGCTAGATCTTTGTTGGAATAATATTTTAGAGGGTGCTTGGTCTTTTTTCTTCAGTTTTGATTTGTTCATTTTTGGTAATATATTTATTAAAAAAATTAATTAAAGTAAATACTAATATAATAAATAAATAATATATTTATATAAGTGAATGTGTAGGGCGAGATGAGTCCTATAATATCTGTATCTACATTCATGTTTAATTTTACGGATAATTAGTCGCACATGTGCCTATACTCTTTAAGCGTATTTATACCCAATCAATTATGATTTTCTTTTACGGATATTCACTGAATATGAATCTAATTATCATCTCTACTAATGTATCATTAACAATTTATTTTCCTTGTGCATATTAGCCTTCACCTATATTTAGTAATGGAAATATTATTAACATTAACTAATAACGCCTAATTAAATTTCGTTAGTTTGTGAAGTTGCCATTCAGTAACACTAAAATGCTATGATGATTACATATAACTTATTTTCTTACATGTATGATCAACGAGTTGAACGACTCTTCACCAACCTTGTCCCACCTCGTAGCCAATAAGCGCCGACGCACGCTTACACACACAACATCTATATAATTTTCTCCTAGAAAGACATTTACTATTGACATTCTTCTATATATAATATCATTAGGTGGTTGTTAGTGAGTAGAAATGTTGCACTGTTGGCATTAGGAGTAACCCCAATAATTATGGATAGCTCATTTTATAACATCCCAAGTCTAACCATTCAAATTATATAGTCACTTTTATTGCATGACACGATCAGAATTATTTATTTAAATTTTGAATTTAGTTGATTTAAGGTGAGAAGTTGATAAAGTCTGAATAGATGGTTAAATATTATAACTAGAACCGTCAATTTCACAAATTTACTAATTATTGGCCTCAACTCACATGTTAGAGGGGTTAAAAATTTCATAGTTTAAAAGACTCTGTAATAAAAACTTTTAAAATTTTGTGGAATTAGTTGAACTTATGGACCTACATTTGATATTTTTTCTAAAAAAATTTCAAAATTTTGATTTTTTATTATAAAAAGAAATTTACAATTGTTTTTAAAATTTTTTTTATTCGAAAAAAACAATGATTGTTTCAAGAAAAATAATTTTTTTGACTTTGTTTACAATTTTTTGAAAAAAAATAAATATTAAAATTTTTTATAAAAAAATATCTCAATTAACAAATATTGAATTTAATAGTCGGTGATCTACCACAAAAAATAATGAAAATGAACTTAAAACTTTAGAATTTTATTGGTAGCTCTAATTATAATCAATTGGTATACATATATCAATAATTCTTTTAATTATCATTGATTAATATTATTAATTTTTATTATCTAAAATAAATTATAAAATAAATTATAAAATAAATTATTCATTTTAGATAATATCATTATTGGTTGGGACCAGTAAAAAATATTCCAATTCCAATAACTGTCACTAATTATAAAATAATACTATACCTTTTAGATTTGGTCCCCCAAGATTAAACAAACCATTTGCAACTTCAAACCTTTGGCTACTTGGCAATAATTATGTATTAGAGACAACATATACCATATTTACGACTTACGAGTAACGCGGCATTGGCTGTGCACTTTTCTTTGTACTACAGACTAGAGACCCAATTCCTCATCTTTATACACTTTTACATTATTATAAATTTTTTATAAATTCTATCCACAACTTATTCACGATCAATTATAATTAATCATGCGTATTTCACTAATTTTTGTTTAATAGACTAATTTTAAAAGTAATTGTAAATAACTTTCCTTATAATTTTTTAAAGCGGACTTAATTTGATGATATTAATGGAATTCAATAAATACCTAGCATCATGATGTTGTTGTCTCTCTTGAATTAACAAAACTTCAAAACTTAAAAGCTAAAAGGTAGAATAACGTATAATTTTGTAGAGATAAAAGTTAATCAAACTTCATGTATTTAGTTTGAAAAATATATTATTTTTATTAATTCAAATAAATAAAATTGTCAAAATAAGTTTCGTTTAATGGAAATGGACCGACCACGCTTGTATTTAGTATGCGTTGCCAGTAAAAAGTAAGTCTAAAAACAATCATATCTTTTTTTATAAGCTCAATTAATAAATCTAATAAAAAATTGGATCAATCAAACTTAATAATATAAATACATTTATTTAGAACTTTTAAAATTTTAAAGTTTATAAATTATTAGTTTGTTTCAATCGAAATAGATAAATTGAGTTTATTTTATATTTAAAAAAAGTTTTATACATGCATCAAATCATTTCCCATTAAATGAATATTTATGTGAAATTACTATAGCAAAGTGATATAAAAAATTGAAATTGATAACTAAAAAAAAAAAAAAGATAGATTGGAATAACATAGTCTATAGTGAATGGAATGGACTGAACTTAATTATTTACAATACAATACTAACAAATCAGCCTAATCGAATGCATTAAGCTGCTATACATTGTATTGTATCGTTTACTATGCTACTAGTAATTGATAAGGTATGACGGCAAGAGGAGAAAATATGAAACTCAAACAAAAGTTAATGACTAATGAATCTACCCATTTATTTTGCACAAATTAGAAGTTATTGTATTTATGTTAATAATTAGAGTGGAATTTTTGGGTTTTTTGAGTTGGAATTACTATGATCCAAGTCCAATAAAGCTGGAGGATGAATAAGTCATGTAGCTCATCATGGTCATGCATGTGTTTATTTTTGTCATCAAAGAATAGTCAAATTTATAAGGCCTAGCTAGGTAAGTTAGGCATATAACGCAAGTATTTTCCCTTATTTGATGTGATTATTATTTATATTTTTAATTAATAAAGTTATAGATTAAAGTAAATGAAAAAAATAAAATAAAGGAACAAGTAGACTATATGTGAGGAAAATGGATATTTTCAAAGTTGGGAAGAGTTTTCATACAAGCTGCCAAATAAAAGCATCACAATCCAAACACCTAACGGAGAAGTGGGAACATAAAAGAGGTAATGCAGCCACGTTAGTTAACTAATTTCAACAATAACATTTTTTTTTCTTCTATAAATTAATGCACTCTTCTTTTGGCTTCTAAACCAAACTCCACACACACTACTAACTCACACTCAAACCCCAATCTTGTATCCTAAAAAAAAACCACAAAAAATAGTTAGCTAGATACCAAACACAAAAGAACAAAATATACAAGTTTGAGAAAAAAAACATGGAGAGTGACAAAATTACAAACACATTTTCTCATTACTCTTCAACTTCTCCACAAGTTGTGATGAGTCCTTGTGCTGCTTGCAAGTTTTTGAGAAGAAGATGTGCTGAAAATTGTGTGTTGGCACCTTACTTCCCTCCAACTCAACCTGCCGAATTTACCACTGCTCATAGAGTATTTGGTGCCAGCAATATCATCAAGATATTACAGGTAGTTATTTTACAGGACCACACTAGTAAAGTAGATATATAGGCCTAATTTTAATATATTAATATGTATGTTTGGATTCACAATGAAAATGTTAAAATTTCAATTAGTCACTGATTTCGAAAGAAACAATATATTTTGGAGTTTCAATACAATTACGATATTATTTTAGTTTTGACAAATTCATCATTGATCTAAATATATTTTTAATTAATTTACATTACATAATTATTACTTTTACTTAATATATGTTTGAATTGAGGAAAAATTTAATAGATTACATTGTAAATATAATTTAAAACTTCACTTTATAACTTCAATAGATATAGTGTAGCTGTAATTTTATCAAAATTACCTAATTTTAAAAGACCTGCTTAAAACACTAAAAAAAATATTCTATCTTTATTCTTAAATTTTTTTAAGACAATATGCACATTTTGATATTTTTTATGGAAAATTATGTATGTATATCCAAACACTTTATATATATTTTGAGAGATAAATAAATAAAGAGAATTACACGGTAAATATGATATATAGATATAAAAAAAAAAAAAATTGAAGTGTGAAATGAGTATGTAAAAATTATCTATCATCAAATATAACTAAACTTTTTTATGTAGTATTAATCTTGCACAATTTTTTGTCACATATGTAACATGGTTATTCAATAAATTACTATTAGGCATTAGCTAAAGTTCTGCATCATGCTCTGTATATGATATCACTCATGTGATTTTTCCTTTTTTGCATCAAATTGATTGATGAAGAGACATAAATTGAGAAGTGGTAATAAAAAATAAAGGATTAATCACTGTCAACCACATCATAATTATTCTATATATGGCATGTTCATGGAGACAAATAGATGATAAGACTAATCTCCATTGAATGGAATACCTAATTTTGAATTATTCCCTTAAACTTTGACAGCTACAACATATCAATAGTACACAGCAATTATGATGGCATATATTGTTTTTTATTCATTTTATTTAACAATAACAATTTGAGTTGACACATCATGGACTATATTCTCCACATATAAACCTTAACGGTTTTAGAGTTCTTCATAAGAAGTTCTCTCATTTTTCATAGGTGAATCAACCCCTTTTTTCTTTGTGACGAAAGGCCTCAAATCAATGAGTTTTCAACAACCTAAATTTAGCATATACCTTGCGGGCCTTCTCAATTAATTATAATAAGAATTCCGTTCAATATTTCACACAGCATGTACACTTTGACAATTACACACTTTTAATTTGTCAAAGATTTTTTTTTAAAAAAAAAACAATTTCATAATTAAGTAATTACATGATTTAGTTTATAGAAATTAACTTTTTCTATGTAAATGTGGTGGACCTCTTTATAGTGTAAACAGATAAGGAGGATCGAGTCTGATAGTAGTTGATCTCCCGTAATAAAATTTGGATTTATCATAGTTGATTGTGGTGTAGTTACATACATTTAAACAGTTCAATCAAAATTAAACAATTTTAATTTTAAATTAAGATTTTAATTTTTTAAATATAAAATTCAACTTAAAATTTAAATGTCTGATCTTGATTGAACAATTCATATGAACTTGACAGTCTAACTGGACTCTACTATGAGTTGTTGAATGAAGCCTATCTTAACATGGTAAATCAAGTTTCGAATGTCATCAAGAGAACATGTGGGAAAGAAAATATGGTGGGACCAAATACATATAATTAATGAAATTATTCTCTTTGATCTTTCAGGAAATTCCAGAGTCTCAAAGAGCTGATGCAGTGAGTAGCATGGTTTATGAGGCAAGTGCAAGAATAAGAGATCCAGTATATGGTTGTGCAGGCACAATTTGTCACCTTCAAAAGCAAATCAATGAGCTTCAAGCACAATTAGCTAAGACACAAGCTGAGATTATTAACAAGCAATCCCAACAAGCTAATCTAATGGCTCTGATTTGCAATATGGAAATGGAAGAAACTCCACAACAATCACCACAACAATCATTTGACAACTTCATTTCAAGTCCTAGCCACAATAGTGACTATCATAACAACCTCAATTTCTTTGAGGAGAATAATATTGGCCTAATCTCATCTTGGGAGCCTCTTTGGACATGAAAAATTAATGAGAACTATTGATAGTTTATATCATGTTGTAATTTTATAAGGCATTTAAAGAATGTTTTGATGACATTCTCCTAAGGAGAAGTTGAAGGAATCAATTATAATTTTGAAATAATATATAAGTTATAACTTTCTGTAGAAGTAGATTAATTCCGTCTACAAAAACAGGTTAGGAAGAAAATAATGATATTTAGGATATATTAAATAAATTATTCAAATTGGCCATATGTAGGTCATATTTGACACAAAAAAAAAAAAAAATCTATACAACACATCACTGCAAGTTAGATTTAATAAAATAAATTAGATTATCAGAATTTGATGAATTCCAATTCGAATTTCAATCAAAAGAAGTATCTATATTTAACAATTAATACATCTCAAATAAAATTACTATATGGTGGAGAAAATTTATGAAAAAAAAAAGATAAATAAGATTAAAATTTATATCTTTTAAAACATTAAAACATTGGATGTTTTTTCACCCATTTAATCTTTGCAATACTCAGTCTACTGTGATATTTTGAATCTTGAATACCTTAAAGTTTTGGTCACCTACTATAATCATTAAAAAAATTGTTCTCTTGAGTGCTTTAATTTCCTCTTCGATGGTTTTTTTTGACTTTGTGGCTTTGGATTCGTTATAGTTCAACCAGAACACAAATTTCCATTCTAATATAATATAGCATGTCAATTAAAAAGACAAATCTAGGCAACATCAAGATGGAAGACTGAACAACAACCAAGTATAGCTAACTGAAATTCACTATTAATGAATTACGTAATAGTACATAAAAGTTAATTATTACGACAATTAACGTCCATTTGTTTCGAATTCATATCAAAATAGTTATATGAATTAATTATAATAGAATTTATTATTTTTTAAGATAAAAAACTTAAAAAAAGTTTCCTTAATTGAAAATTAATAAAATAAAAACTTAAAAATATTATTTGGCCGGAATTGTTTCCCCTGTCATTGGTTATGTATTACTCCATTTCCCATTTTTTAAACCCTTAAACTAAGTGTGATCTGTATATGAAAAATGTTGGTTGGTATAAAAGAAAAAAAAAACAAAAAGAATAAAAATTATGGGATAGATCATTTTAATCCTCAACTATATGTACCATTTAGCATCACTTGTTATATTAATTTAAAAGATGGAGACAATAAAAAAACACATGTTCAAATTAATTATTATTTCAATGGCACTACACTACCAATTCCTATGGTTCATTATATTTTTGTATTTCAATGTAAGATATTGCAGAAGCTATGAGTTTCAAAAGTGTGTTTGTAATTCTACTAACCTGGTTAAATTTAATATTGAATAACTTAATTTTTTAAAAGTTTATTTAATTAAAAATATATTAAATATAAAATAATTTATATTTAAATATATACAGATAATTGAATAATAAATTTGACGGTAATTTCACCTCTTGAGATCAAAATTCATTTAAAAGCAAACATGTCAAATAGTAATAAAAATTTCTTTTGTTTATGCAAAATCTCTTACAAAATTAAATATAATTATGTTTACTAAAAATCTACAAATCATATCTTGGAATATTTTAATTGAAGTACTAAGTAGTTAAGTGAGCATAATGAATATGAATATAATCAATCACCAGCACACGTGCCTGTTTGGAACTGTAATCAAAGTTTTGTGGGACCCACAGTTCAAATCATGTGCTGCCCACGTGAGCTGATTCCAAAGAATGTCACGTGTCGGCAATTCATTGATGTTCCATTTATTTCGACCACAAATAAAAACTTCTCTTTGATCAAACATGCAATGAGTTTTTACGTGCGAAAAGAAACACATTCGTAGTAGCTTTTCATTGACTTAAAAAGTAGATTTGCTCAAGGTCGTGACATATAATTACAATCCGTTAACTAGTCAATTTTGAATGAGTACTTATGTACCATTTAATTTTCTTAAGATATTCATTCACACCTACTTTTTTTTTTATATAATTATTTTTCTATGTGAATTTTCCATTTTGATTAGTAGCCATAAGAATTGTTAGTTGGTAAAAGTCATTTTTCAATTAAATAAAAACAAAAGTCAATTTAGACAATTTTTTTTTACTCGGTCAATTTAGATATTAAAACTATAAGGTGAAATTCATCATTAATTTTACTAAAAATAATATTTAACAAAGAATTAAAATAATAATAATTTTTTAAAAACTTTATCTATAATTTAATTTATAACAGCGGTGTTTTCAGTAGAAAAATAATAGCACTTCACTGTTTTTTTGTTGAACTTTTAAAAATGTTGAATTAAATCTTAAAATATGGAATTATGATGGATAATAGTTCAAATTTAAACTTTACAGTTTCAATGTACATCAAACTTAGATCTTGTAACACTGTATTCAAAATGTCGTTAGAGAATTGTCAGCCAGTTGAAAAATATAAATGTGAGTAAAAGAGAATTTTAATTATATATTTTTTATAACGATGTTATGCAGAACATATATGGACTTCATTATATATGAATAAATTGTTTGTTTTTATATCAATTTTTTAATTAAGGCAAGTGCCAAATTTACTAACTTAAAAAACAAATTGTGAAATTTATTGTCGTGATTTGTTGTTTGACTACTAATCTGTTGTTTACACCCTATCAAGCATGGCTGTATTATACCTTTGTTATAGTATATTAATGGAGGATGAAATACACTAAAAAAGACTAATAAATTATTGTTAAACTATTTTAAAATAACTATTTTGTTTATTATTATTTTTTAACTATTACGATCATGAATTTTCAATTCATAGTAGCAGAGATAATATTTTTTAACAAATTAATCAATAACTCATCATAATCAATCAACCTAAATCTTTATAGAAACTAATGAGTTATCATCTAAAATATCTAATAAAACTTTAAAAAAATACCTAATATTTTAGGTCACAACATCCCACCAATCTTATATAAATAACTTTTCCTCAAGGTAAAATTAAAAAATAAAAATAAAAATTAATAATAAAGCTAAGTGATCCAATTTGTAGAGGTCAAATCAATAACTATTTATTTACAAACCCATATTTATTTACAAACCCAATTCCATAAAAATGTTTAACATGTTGCATCTGATTATAACTATACATAGTCATAATTTCTTCTTTAAAGTTACGTGATATATTTAGGTTTGATAACGAAGTGAACCAATTTAAAAATAGTTTGAGACTCATTTTAATAATTAGTTTGTTGAACATAGTTCATAAATTAAATAACTCAAATTTGAGTTGAAAATTGATTTCATTAAATAAATAATTTAAACTTGAGTTATGTATAATTTAACTTGTTTGTTTTATGAAAAATGTATGAAGATGATTTAGGAGTAAGTGTTAAAATGCATGAAGATGATGTTGACCATTGTAAATGTCATTTGAAATGAAATAAAATAATTTAAAAAATTAATATTAAGCCATTCTTTATATCATTTGAAAGCTACTAAGAAGACATACAACTCTATTTTTCGTAGGAAAATCAAATTCAGTTTATTGCATATTAAAAAAATCGTCAATAAGTGTAAGGTAAAATATTGCATTTATTGTTCAAATAAACTCTTTTATGTAATAACTTTTTGAGTTATAAATATTGTGATAAGATAAAACTCATGTTATTTTTAGTCAAAAAAGCACTCGTCATTTTTAGTCAAAAAAAAAAAAACTCATGTCATTTAAAACTTAGAAACAAGTTATATAATTTTTATTTATACCATGAAAGTAAATAAAATTGTTTTAGTGTTATATTATTGTTAAAAGTTGTTTATTTAGTTATGTTCAACACTTAAATCTTACACTCAAGAAACTCTCTCCAACTTCACTGTTGAAACCCCATATCGCAAATGTACTCCCTTACACTCTCATTTTATTCTATATAAAGAGTACACCATCAAATGAGACAATCAAGATGAATGAGAAAATTGATATTAGAAGATTGATATTTGAGCCTAGTTTAAGTTTTATGTACTTAGTTACAAAAAGTTTAATTAATTTTTAGGTTTAATTGTAATTTGAGTCTTCTTATTTTTACTGATTAATCAAATTGATCCCCCTATTTTAAAGTCTTCACTTTTGGTACCTCCCTCTGTTTTTTTTAACTAAAAAATAATAATGTGTGATACTTTAAATAACGTGACATATAATACTATGATATAGAATGATTAACACATATGAAATTGAAATAAAATACCGTAAAAACTTATATTTTAACTTCAGAATTTTTTCATATTTTTAATTTAATTAATGATATATTAATAATTAATACAACTAGATAATTTTATAATATAAAATTGTAAGTCACATTATTAAAAATATGTCAAATTATCATTTTTTAGTTAAAAAATCTTATGGAAGATCAAAACTGATGATTGTTTAAATAAAAGATCAATTTTATGAATTGGTAATAATAGATAACCTAAAACTACAATTAAATCTAATTTTTTATTAATGCTTTAATTTAAATTTAAAATTTAAAAAAGACGTTTGTTTCTTAATTGATTGATATGACACAAAGTGAATGTCTATGGTCCATTTCAAAATATTGAAAACTCTAATTAGTTATTACTCTATATATTAGTTGCTTAAGAGTGTTTAGATATAAGAAGTTCTAATTGAGAAAGAGCCATAAACTAATATTTCGATTATTCTGGATAAACCAACACAATAAAAGATACTAAATGTTTTTCTAAGTTTATGTTATTTCATACTTGATAAATTTGAGATCATGCTTCTTTGGTAATTTTAATAATATAGTACATAAAAAACATGCGTTATATGATTAATTATTAAATTAATTATAATGTTTTACTATCTTACCTCATCATTCAATTATTTCTTGAAATATGTTTAAAATATCATAAATATAAATATGGTTTTTAAATGTTGCTCCATACTCATATTTCAATCTAATATAAAATTTCTTATTCCCACTTGAAACTCGAATATAAAGCAGAAGATAATCTTATCCAACTTTTGAACTCATTTTTTATTAATACAATTTGAATTCATTTTCTAAATCCAAAACACCAAATAAGAAGGAAAATGTTAGAAAGGAGTACAAGTCATATTAAGCAAGACATTAGTATTGAAATAGTAGAAGTTTTCAATCGTAAGACTCTGTCTTTTCTTTCATCGAATGTTTCTCTCTATTAGAGCACATGAGACATGTCAAGCACAATACATGGCTAGCAAGCTCCCCAAATTTCTACATGGCTGACACATGTCTCCCCTCAAAATTCTTGTATCTTTATTATTATTATTATTATTATTATTATTATTATTATTATTATAATAAATAAACTCATTGTTTCTCTTTATAACTCAAAGCTTCAAATTGTAAGCAATCAAAAAATAGCAAATAAAGAATCATGAGAGACAAAGCAACCCTTTTGATCATGCTTCTTATTCTTTGTCATGGCGTGGCTATGACAAAGGGGTTGAGGGAGATAGAGAATGAAGATAGAGAAGATCATGAGCCTCAAATGCCAGAGAAATTGTTTTTGTTGCAAAACTCAAAACGTGTGGTGAAGACTGATGCAGGGGAGATGAGAGTGTTGGAGAGTTATGGTGGTAGAGTTTCTGAGAGACGCTTGCACATTGGTTTCATTAATATGGAACCAAGTTCTCTCTTTGTTCCTCAATATCTTGATTCCACTCTCATTATATTTGTCCGTTCAGGTAACATACAATGATCCCTTTTACACCTGCTCTAAGAAAATATTAATAGATTCAAAGGACATGAGTAACGCTAGTATAGATTGTGCTTCCTTACATTTGGAAGAAAAGTGATTAGATAACTATTGTATAACCAAACTACTACGATGTTGCGGTGTACCACACCTTCATAAGTGGTCGCCAATTGATCAATTTTTAAAAAGTTATATAAAATTCTAACGACGATTATGAGTCAATTTTAAAGACGAGGAAAATTATTAACTAATATTTATGAGAAATATCGTAAATTATCATTGAAGTTTCATATGACTTTTAACTATTGTATAATGTACCACGTCTACTTTAGAATTTGTCTGAAACTTAAGCATGTATTTTAAATTGCAATCACATTAATATAACACCAATACTTCATATTTAAAGCATGTTGAGTGTCTGATGACACATGCGACTTAATTAGTGTGACATTGCATATGCGAATTAAATGCAATATAATTAATTATATTGCAAATTGTGATGAACAGGATGCTTATTATGTAGCAACTAATGTATTGTTGCAAAATCTAGTTGTGATTCCATTATTAAACTTTAACACATGAGTAAAAAACTAAGAAAACCAAAAATGAACTTAACCCTAATAACTTCCATTTTATTTAATTATTACTGATATCTACGTGTTAATGTGTTAATATAAGTGTTAGTATTAATATCATGTCCATGTATACATCTCAATGTTCGTAGGTTGCAATGCGATTGTTGATATCACATTGAGACACAACTTATTGATGTAGTCATACAGCTAACTCAATAGAGAAACTTGATGTAGCTATAATTCAAAATCCTTGAGAATTTAGGAGTTAACATGGAAATGGATTTCAGGGGAAGCAAAGGTGGGATTCATATATGAGAATGAACTAGAAGAAAGGGAACTAAAGAGGGGGGATGTGTATCAAATTCCAGCTGGTTCTGCATTCTATTTATTGAATATTGGAAAGGATCAAAAGCTACACATTATCTGCAGCATTGATCCTTCAGAGAGTTTGGGAATAGGTATTTTCCAGGTATGTATATGCATTTTTGTATAATTAATCAATACTTTATTAGTGCTTTATAAATAATTTGATTTGATTTATCCTGCTAATCCATGAATATATTATGGTTTGTTTATATGTTTGCAGTCTTTCTATATTGGAGGAGGAGCTCCAGTATCAGTACTTTCCGGTTTCGAGCCTCAAATTCTAGAAACTGCTTTTAACGTAAGCTAACAAAATAACAACTTCATATTTAATAAAATAAAAGTGATTGATGGTAATGTAAATGTTTTCTTAGTGTTGGTCAAAGCGTGTTGGATAACTACCAAACACGTCTTCAATTTGAAGTGTATGTAATAAACAGAAAACAACACAAGATTCTAACATAGACATGAAGATAGTAGCAAATTAATTAATGTGTTTAACGATGAACTAACTAACAGGCATCAGAAGCAGATTTGATTAAATTCTTCACAAGACAACATGAGGGTCCAATTGTGCACATAGGTGATTCCCATGTCAGTGCCTCAAGCTTATGGAACAAGTTTCTTCAACTAAAAGAGGATGAAAGACTAAACCACTTGAAGAAACTGGTGCAAGATCAAGAAGAAGATGATGATGATGAAGAAAAAGAAGAAGAAGAAGAAGAAGAAGAAGAAGAAGAAAAGCCACAACCGAGTTGGTCTTGGAGGAAGCTCTTGGAATCAGTATTTGGTGATGAGATGAAAAAGAACAAAAAGGACAAAGTTTCCCATAAATCTCCTCACTCATTCAACCTCTATGACAGAAAACCAGATTTCAAAAACAGTTATGGTTGGAGCGTTGCTCTAGACGGTTCCGATTATTCTCCACTCAAAACTTCTGGCATTGGCATTTATCATGTCAATCTTAAACCAGTACGCAAGCCTAAAATTGATCTTTTATAATTGACTTTACAATATAGTTGGTTTTAGACCGTTAGATTAAGATATTTAAATTTTTTCAGTTGCAGCTGTTGTATGGTGTAGCAATTGTAAGAACTATTAAATTATGAAAGATTCTAGTCTCCACATATATTATAATATTTCTCACAACTGCTAGACCTAACAATAGTTGTAGAGAGTTTCACTTTAAATCCTCGATAAATCGTTAGATTAAGGTGTTTGAATTATTTATAGTTGTTGTGTGGTGCATCAGCCACGACAACAACTGTTAGATTATGAGAAATCTCAATCCAAATATATTTAAGGCTCCTCACAATTAATGCATTGTACAACACATGATGATTTCAGTCTTTGATAATTCTTCATTATCAATAAAATAAGAAACTATGCAATATGTCAATCATATTTATTTACTAGAAAGTGTGATTTGAATCGATATAGGGATCAATGATGACACCCCATGTAAATCCAAGGGCAACAGAGTATGGCATGGTGGTAAAAGGTTCAGGTAGAATCCAAATAGTATTTCCAAATGGAAGCAATGCAATGGACACACATATAAAAGAAGGGGATGTTTTTTTTGTACCAAGGTACTTCGCATTTTGCCAAATTGCATCAAAGAATGAATCACTAGATTTCTTTGGGTTTACCACTTCATCAAGGAAGAACAAGCCACAATTTTTGGTGGGTGCTACTTCACTCATGAAGACTATGATGGGACCTGAGCTTGCTGCTGCTTTTGGAGTGAGTGAGGATACAATGAGACACATTCTTAATGCACAACATGAGGCTGTCATACTACCTACCCCATGGACTGAATCTAATCAAAATTATGGCAACAAATTGGATTTTGAGAGGCTTCCTACAAAGGTTGTCACAAATGATGATATGATTATGGGCTTTTAATTATTTTATTAGATTAGATTATTAGAGCAACATTTAGATTTGGGCAGGGTTTTGAGAATAAGATTAAATGTTTTAAGAAATCGAACTGAAGTTTATGGTTCAATTGATTTGAATACTCCTTCCAAAAATAAGGTTAAATGTTTTAAAAATCAACCTGAAATGGATGGTTTAATTGATTGAATCTCATTTCCAACAGTTTAAAATAGTTAAATTGTATATGATGGTGAGATTTCTCTATTTTAATGTTTAATTTGATTTTTACAACATTTGATAGAGAGATTCAAGGTTTTAAATCACTTTAATTCAACCACTTAATTATTTTTCACACAAATTCAATCATATTCCATCATATAAGTATATATATATAGACATTTAAAAAATGTGTTATAAGAGTGTTGTTTAATTGAATAACAATGTAAAATTAAAATTATTTTACATTATCAATGCATAGTAATTAAAAACAAATAAAATCTATAAACTTGATATATTTTTACTTATCAGCTCAAAATGCAATTTTATTTTAATTGTATCATTGAGCTATTTTAGTCAATAAAATTTTATTTTTGACTCATTTAGTCAATAGAATTTGTAATTAACTAAAAATGTCATTGAAATGGTACGAAGTCAATTATTTTAGTCATTATGTGAATTGATTATGTTAGAATGAATGGCGCGTTAAGTATTTATGTGACTTATTTCATAAATGTTATGTTATTGTCACGTTCAGAAGTATTAATTTGTAGGATTAAATTTTTAGTGCAATTTGTTGGATTAATTTCTCTTTATATTTGTGGGTTGTCTTCTTCCTCGTTGAAAACCATCAATCTTCTTCTTTCTCGTATCAATTGAAATATCTAATTTTCTTTTCCGTATCAACTGAATCCCTAATCTTCTACATCATTCATACCAAACCAAGTCCTAATAATGGTAAATAAGAAGAAAAGGAAATGGAGAAAGAAGGCTCGAAAGGGGAAGGAGTATTGATACTTGTTTAGGTGGTTATTATAGTTATTTTGAATGAGTGTCTTTTTAAGTTTATTTTTGTTGTGATATCCAAAAATTTAAGGTAAAATCTTTGCTACCTTAAAGTTTTGTTGAGTATTGGTGCTTAAAATACAGAATAAGCTTAAAAGTTAAATTTAATTTCAAATAAATATAAAAAGTAATATAATATTAAATGATTGATATCATATTCAATAAACTTAGAATATTAGAATATTCACCAAAATTTAATCGTATAAATTAGTTTTTATGATATGATATGCATATTATATTATGATATATTATTTAGCATATCGGATCATATATATTATAATAATAAATTTTAAAGTGAAGATTTATTGATTTTAAAAATAATTTTATAATGAATTATTTTAATTAATAATTTAATATAATAATGAATTTCATCAAATTTATATTAAGTTTATTGTATATTCTAAATTGAATTTTCGTTTCTTGTCTTCAAAATGTCATATTTTAATTTGATTAGAAGTAAGTTATTCATAACGTATTCAATATAAAAAATATGGAAATATGGTTCTATAATTACATCTTGTATGATCATTTTAGCTAGACACAGCAATTTTTAAGTTACTTTTTACCATACAGACACTAATGACAATGTTTATCTATTAACAAGAACATCTATCTCTTACATTTTTTTATGTAATTTTTATTCGTTACTTGATTATGTTTCTGAGTTCAAATGATTTAACTTGATTTGAATAAAAATTAATAATTGAAGTATTAAAATTATAATATTATTATAAAATTTCATAACTGTTTCATTTAAAAAATAATAATTTTTACTACAGTTGACAAGATAAAAAATAGAGTTGCAAGTTGCAAGGTAGTTTGAGAAAAATTGATTAACAAAGAGGTATTGAACTCTCCTCTAACAAAATTAATTATTTCAAAATATATATATATATATATATATATATATTTCTTTAAAAAATATTTAAAATGAACCTCGAAAATTATTCAACATTAAAATCAGTTTTTGTATGAGCAGAAATATTGATAATCACGCGCAAAGCACGTGGGTACATCCTGCAAGATCTAGAGAGTAAATTTTTGCGGTGGCGTAGCAGAAGAGAAAGTATCAAATCATAGATCATGAGAACTCGCCGCACGCACAGTGAATCATCATCTCTTATTCTAATTCTAACAACAACATGTATCCTTCTCCTCTCCTTTTCAATCCCCGCCCATTCCGAAGTCATCGCTTTAACCTCCGACACCTTCTCCGATAAGGTTCGACTCTTTTTTTTTCTTCTTTTTTTTTTTTTTTTTTTTTTTTTT
>JBBPBS010001143.1:3727579-3760198 GCA_037974835.1 Cicer judaicum | reverse complement strand
TGAAACTTAAAAAAAAAAAAAAACCTAAAGTAATTCAATCTAAAATTTACAACATAAATATTTAAAATGAAACAAATTTTTTTTAAAAACAACTTAAGTGGGTAAAGATGTAATTTACGCGTACACAAATAAGTATATAGTAGAATTTGGTTAATTGAATACATACTTAAAAAAAAAATTGTCAATATATCAATTATATCCCTATTAAATATCGACCGGGGTAAATGAAGAGACAAATTCAAAGAAAAGAAAAGAAAATGGTTCACTAAAAAAAAATGTTCACAAAAAGAAAATGGAAGAGAGAAGCCTTACATTTTATTCCAATAACTGATTTGTTTTTATTTATTTTATAATGAAATCCTGAATTTGTTTTGAGAAATTGAAATAATATAAACTCAAAAGAGTAGTTGCAGAAAACAATTACTAATCCAGTACTGACATGACATGTACCACAAAATTTGTAGCCACATTTTATTGAGACATAGAAGTTAATGATAAAAGACAAAGAAAGTAAAAAATGGAAGGAAAAAGTAGAAAGAAATATACAGTACAACATTAAATCTATCATAAATGGCTCGTGGATAGGACTAGTGAGACGTCACAACAAAAGTATCCTTCACATACACACAATATTGAAGATAGAAGAAATTAACCAAAAATAATGCAGTCTATGTTAAACATCTCTGCCACTCATGGTCTTCCTCTCTGTCTTTCAGGGATCATTCACCCTCTTCCTCTTTCTCATCAGTAATAACTATAACTAACCACACTTTTCACTTTCTTTCTCTAATAAATATTATTATTATTATATCTTATCTTTGTGTTTTTTTGTTGTTGGTTTGTGTAGGATTGCAGATCATGATCGCATGAGGAAAGCCATGATGATGATTATGAAACAAAGATCACTAAGCAGAGGAGGTGTTAATATTATTATTCATGCAAATCAAGAAATAATGGGTACCCAAATTAACTTTGTGGAAGACAAAGGTGATGATGGCGATCTTAATTATGATATCTTGTTTGATCTCTACCATGCTGCAAGAGCTGCTTAGCTTAGCTTAGTTTTTTTTTTTTTTTTCATACAAATTTCACTACTTTGTGTGTGGACTTATTGTGATCCCTATTTTATGTATATTTCTTAGTTGTATGAATTATTATTATTATTTTATTCTGTATTCAATTTTAATTTTGTTGATTGTGTGGATTTTTTTTCCTTGTATTAATGCCCTATGGTTCATTATTTTTGCACATTTGCACCACTTCTTATTGTAATATGGCAACTTCAATTTCACCTTAATTATGTTCTACCTCATAAAATTGGTCCAGTTAGTCAAAATAGATTGAAATATCTTATGATTCGAACATTTGTTGTTTTTGAACAATTTATCCTTAATTATACACTTCATTAGCCACTTATTTTTTTTTATTAAAGTAGGTATCCCTTTGATTTGAATTAATAGTCACAGACAGGATCAATTTTTACATGAGTTGTGAGACTCCATTAAACTATACTGGTTTATTCACAAAAATAAAATGTTGAATATCATAATACCTAACTTAATAGTATAAAATCTACCAATGATATAATTAAAATATTTTCATGTCTTTTGTAGCTGTAATATTTTTGTAGCTGTAATATTGATGATACAAAAATTATCGAGTTGATCTACATTTGATTGAATCTGATATTTAAAATTTAAATTAAATAACACTGTAACACGACGTAAAAATAAAATGTAAAGGTCAGTAGCCAGACAAATGCAATGTCACGCTAAAATATCAAAATAAAATAAAAAATATATAGAAATCACTTATAAAAATAAAAAGATAATAAAAGAATATTTAAATTGATGATTTAAAAAAAAAAAACATTAACCTTAAATCAACTTCTTTTAACGAAAAAGGAAGAACCGATAGACGGGTAGGTAGCGGCTAACTCTAATAAATTGATGCAACGACAAAGAAAATATAAACACTTTTAGTTACTAAAAAAGATAAATCAGCACAGCTTACTCTCCATCTAAATTTATATTAGGAAATATGTTTTTTAATGATAACTTTGCACGTTCTCACCAACATATTTAACTAGTGTGTAATCCTTTCGATGACAACAACTATATGTTTGACAATAATTTAAAGGATAATTTAGTCCCGGAAAAGAAAATCTTACATAATTTTTTTTATTCAATTGCTCATTATGTCCTTTTTCTTCTTTTGCTTTATGTAAATATCCAATTACAATGATTATTTAACAAAACATTCACAATAGTAACTTTCAACATTGCAAATCTACTAAGAAAATAGTATAATATTAAGCTTTCCGCATCTTTCTTAACTTTTTCTCTACTGATCTCTTTATTCTTCCTCTTCTACCAAAATAGACAATAGATTATTCTTTTCTTCGATTTTTTATATTTTATCATTCGAGTGTAGTGTTGTTTAGTACATCAATTTGGTTTAGCTTTTTTTTTTTTGTATTACATATTCAAACAATGAGTTAATTGTTTGACTATGGGGGAACTCAAGTATTATCACATTGGATAAAGCAACCACACAAGTGTGTTTAAGATCATATTTTCACCGTAAATTGTTAAGTGTTTGTTTAATGTGCAAGCTAAAATAAAGACATGATATGATATAAAATTGAATAAAAATATAATAATAAGATGATAAACATTATTATATCATGTATTTGATCTATATATAATAACAAATATGATACTATTACTTTATCTCGTTATCGTGATATAATATAATATATTATATTTAAATAATAAAATTATCATTGTGAACCAAATACATAGTATTTTTTCTTCAAATTAATTTAAAATACTTTTAAATTTTAAATACTATAAATTAACAAAAAAAATACTAAAAATTTAAATATATTATAAAATCACAGTATTTAAAACAATCCATTTAAATTTCTTTTTCCAATTTTTTTAACTATTAAATTTGTATTTTTTTTTATTAGGGGATCAATTTTTAAGATTAAAACAAGACCTCTAAAATCTATTACTTACATATTTTTGTCATGATTTATTTATATGTTTATTTTTAAGGAGGATCCAAAAATTATGAAATGAATGATCTAAATTCATTGATTTGCTTGAGATAAAAAAAGAGAGGTAGAGATACATGAGATAGTAGAGAGTGAGAGAAATGATAGATAGAGATTCAAGGAGGGAGACAGAGATGCATAAGAATGTAGAGACACGTATGTCTATTTAGAAAAATCATGTATTTAAAAAATATTTTTTTAAACAAACATGTTTTCTTTAAAATTATTTTTTATGTCTTTTATGGTAAATTGTAGTTTAAAAAAATCATTTTTACAAAAATGTATATAAACAGTTTAAAAATCATTTTTATAATAGTAAACAAACTGGAGTTAAAAAATATCTAAAAAATAATCTCTAAATTATTTAAAACAAACATAATTTTTATTTACGCTAAAACAAACGCACCCAATATACTCCCAATGTATTTTACTTTTATTTTAGGTTAAATTGCAGTTTTAGTCCCCTATGTTAAAAGTTGGTCCATCATTATAATTTTTAACTAAAAAATAATGATGTGATATAGTTTAAATAATGTCACATATGATACGACGATGTAGAATGATTAAAACCTATAAAATTATAGTAAAACACCGTAAAACCTATATTTCAACTTCATAAAATTTTCATATTTTTAATTTAATTAATAACATGAATAATTAGTGCATATAAATGGTTTAATATCATATCTGTATGTCACGTCATTAAAAATATGTAAAATCGTTATTTTTTAGTTCAAACATCTGAAAAAGAAATAAAAATTATTGATTTTTATTTTCATGTATCAATAAAAATAGAGAAACTAAAATTCTAATTAAATATTTATTTTATTTATCATTCAAATTTCCTCTTTTGTTTCGTCTTTTTCTACCTTTGTTGTTGTTGAATTTGAGTGCTAATTGAATGATTATACATATAGTAAATCTACCAATTTTAGAATCTATGCAATAGCCATAATCGGTTAGCAAGTCTTGAAAACACATACATGGTTGCGTTTGATGATTTTTAACAGTACGACCCACATTTCAATCGTAAAAACAACATATTCATGATAACCTAAAAGACAAAACTATCCTTGTGATTAAACAAAAATCCCAAACAAAGAGAGTGCTCTCCAAAAACAAAGAAAAAGAAAAAAGGTGTATGTGTTCCATAGACTTCGAACTTAGATACGAAAGCACTGAAAAAAAACCCGGACATGTTACCGTTATAAAACTGGATTGGATAAATCGGCGATAGGTCCGAAAGTTGAAGTTGAGGTTTGGTTTTTGAGTCAATAAGAAACGCTCATTAGTGAACGAACGATAACAGAGACGAGTGCCGACTCGGCTTAAGTAAGCTTCCATCCCAAACCAAACCCTAATCCTCACTGATCTTTTTCCATTTCATGTTACAATATGTTTTCTATGTGTTTTTTTTATCATTTGCGGTTAATTTTCCATTTCATTGACCATTGATAGCATCTACTTAGTTAAGAATTGAAATTCTATTTCTACATTTTTTTGGTGATTTTTTTGTTGTTGTTTTGAATTTTAAACTAGGTTGAAAATTTCACTGATTGTTTAAGTTTTTGCTTCGTTTGATTTGATTTGAATAGATCGGTTACTGGGTGTGGCAGTATGCTTAGAGCTGTTTGTTATTGCTGAAGATTCTATACACAATGGATTTGGTTTCTAGTTGTAAGGTATGCTATTCAATTTTATGATCAACACTGTTTTCGTGATTACCTTCTTTTTTTTTTAAAAAAAAAATTTCTTGTAAATGAAGTGATGATCAATCTGAAATGTATGTTAAAGGATATTTTTTATGGCATTGAGCAATCGCATCCACTTAGTGCAGATTACTTTTGTAAACTGCTGTTGGGGATTGGGGAACGTAGGTTTTTTTTTTTTTTGGTTTCTTGTTTGAGTGTGGTGCCAAACTTGATGGATTATTTGTTTGACCTATTTCTTATGAGTTGTGTTAGTTTAGTTTCTCATTGTTAATGTGCTAATACATAATGCAGTTTTTTATATTTGTCGTAAGTGGCAATATAATAGTTCATTGGTTGGACTTTCGGTTTTTATTTTGTTTGGTTTACATGTTGTGAAACTTTGTTTTCTTTTTGCTTTTTGGGGTTTTATGCTATGATATATATTAACCTGATGGTATGGTAATGGTATCCTACTTTATTGATCTAGTGACTTTTCATGTAGGAAAAATTGACATTTTTCCGTGTAAAAGATCTCAAAGATGTGCTTACTCAGTTAGGGCTTTCAAAGCAGGGAAAGAAGCAGGTTAGATAATAAATATTACTGATCATTCAACTTCAATGTTAAGATATTTTCTTTGAAACTTGAGGGATAGTTTTGGCACGATTGAATGGTGTTTATCGCCTGAGTATGTGGTATTTTTTAGGTTACTTATTTATACCACCCTTCACACTTGATTACATGCAAACAACAATACAAGTTTCGAATTTTAACTCTTGCAGAATATTGATATTGTCAATCCAAGTAATGGACTTTCACGACTGTTATAATTATGGGGTTTAGCCTATACATTATTAATTTTATTAATTGCTTAACTGCATGGCATGCTTTCTTTTCTATGGAGTTTTAGGATGATTTAATGATGCCAATGCTCCATTTTCTGTAGGATCTTGTTGATAGGATATTATCTATTCTCTCAGATGAACAAGGTATGATTATATTATCTCATATGACAGATACACACTTGATTCTACCTTAAACACTCATTTCGTTCTATCTTGTATTTTGTAGCTCTTGTTTCTATTTGATCAGTGTGAAAAACCGTAAGCTTATATATTGAAAGTTTTAGACTATATATGGGTAGTACATATACTATTTGAATTCATAAACACACATGTTGCAAATGTTTCATTTCTCAATGAATATATAACTGGAAGTTGTTAATTGTAGCATGTGTGTCGATTTTCTTTAGTTCAAGTTAGATGGAAATTCTAGGGAATGCAATGAATGTGTTCATTTGCACACACTTAATGGCAGACCTTCTTAGTTAAAAACTTAAAATAAGAAACACTCTAAATGAAAAAGATATTGACAAACTGTATTAAGGTTTGTTATTTGTATATGGGTTAGACTATTAGAGTATCTCTTGTTTTCGTTATATATTTCATATTTTGCTTTTAAAAAAATATATATGTAAAATTTAAGGTTTCAATTTTAAATGTGTCCCATCTTGTAGGCTGCTGCATGCCCCATGCTTTTTTGTCCGTGTGTTTTGTTATATGCAGCCACACGGAAATAAAGATCAGTGTTGTTAAATAGCAGTAGTGGTGGCACCATGGCAGAAATGCGTGGCGGACCCGCTAGTTTTAACTTTCAAAACACTGGTCTAGGAGTGGTGGCAACTTCTATGATGGCAGAATTTATTGAATACGAAATTTGGATTATTTAGCTTTTATGCTTCTAATTAAATTTTGTGATTTTAATATGTGAAGTTGAGTTTCGTATGTTCCTCCCTGTTCTCCTGTGAACTAAGCAACTTGTTACTTTTTTCCCAGTTGCCAAAGTACGGGCTAAGAAGAATGCTGTTGAAAAAGAACAAGTGGTAAAATTAGTGGATGAAACATATAGGTCAGTTTCAGAGACAACACTGTTGATGACATTTTTTTCTTCATCTAGTTTTGTCATGCTTACGATTAATGTAATGGCCAATTTTTTTGTTCATATGTTCATTGTTAACTCATGATTTGGTGATCTGTTTTTAGGTTTGCTTTAAGTTGACAATACTTATATATATATATATATATATATATATATATATATATATATATATATATATATATATATATATATATATATATATATATATATATATATATATCATATGCCACAATGCTCTCATTTTATAGTTTTTCCTTCATGATGTTGTGTTTTATTTTTCCCCAGAAAATTACAGGTATCTGGGTCCACTGACTTAGCATCAAAGGGGCAGGGTGGCTCAGACAGCAGTAATGTGAAAATTAAAGGTGAAATTGATGACTCCTTTCAATCAGATACAACGGTTCGCTGTCTCTGTGGAAGTTCATTGGAAACAGATCTATTGATCAAGGTGTATTATTCAGTATATTTCTGCTATCCTCATGGTTTATAAACTATTATGCTTCCTTACATTCTCATGATTTCAATGATTATTTCCTTAATGACATGCAATTTTCATTAAGAACTCCACTGGCTGCTTATATTTGATAGCTATGGCATTGTTTACAGTGTGAAGATACAAGATGCCCTGTGTCGCAGCATATCAACTGCGTTATTATTCCGGATAAACCCGTGGACATTGAAGGAATCCCGCCAATTCCAGATAAATTTTATTGTGAAATATGCCGTCTCAGTCGTGCAGATCCGTATGTCATGTTCCCTTGTTATTTCAGCTTATATGGGGTGTGAATCAATTGTTTGAAAGTTTTTTCTCCATAGTCTTGTGTTGAATTTCATATGTTCACTGCCAGAGCCATTATTGTTTCTGTCTTGTTAAGGGCTTGTGTTGGTTGACAAAATTCAGTTGTAATTTTACATTTGTGACCTATTATTTGTTTAAAATTTATAAAGTAATTGATTCCACCAGCCAACTTTTTTTTAGATGCTATTATTTCCAACTTATGAGTGAAGTCAGCTTTTGTTTACGATTCTTTATTTTTTATTTAAAAAGAAACATTTTATAATTTTTATTTTCGAACACCTTTTAATAAAAGTGTATCTTCAGAAAAAATACAATCCATGTGCCGATATTTTTTATGCAGCAATTTGTTAAATAGCATTATGATAATGATAGCATTGTTATATCTTAGTATGTGTTTGGTTTCATGAATGAAGAGTTTAAGAGTTGATTTTGCCTCTTGTCACACCGGACTTTTGTAAAAATACAAATGCTTGGTTGTTGTTAATTTGTTAGGCAAAATTGGTTTGACTAGAAATGATAAAAGTAGTATTTACTAAGGTTAAAACCTTCACCGCAAGTTTTGCACCAAACTTTTTTTAGAGTAAAAACATCGTAAAGTAGATCACTTCACTTGAAACTAAATTTATAATTCAAGTTCATTCAGAAGTACATAACAAATGCTCACCCAAACACACTTGGTGTAAGTTACGACTAGAGATTCAAATTAGTAAATATGGTTCTCTGCGAGGCTTTGAATATTTTTATTAATTTTTCTCTCATGTATGTGATTATGTTTTCCTGATATATGCTAACTAAGTTTTGTTGAATTAGATGGTTTTTTAGTCTTATTTTCTTTTCTTTTTATTGAAAGAAGTTTCCTACTCATTTATTATTTTTCATTTTCTTTAGTCCACATGCTTGTCTCTTTATTACAGGTTTTCTGTTTCAATGCAACACCTTTTACTTCCGGTGAAGTTGACCACAACTAATATGCCAACTGATGGGTGAGTATCATGTGTTGATTTTATTGAAGCTGGATATAGTGAAGTTGACCACAACTAAAAAATAGAACTCTTTCGCTCCTCTTTCTGAGTCTTTCTTTTCTTGTCTGAAGGTTTTCTTAAATATTTTCAGATTTGACACAAACATATCTGACACATGTGTCTTGTTTACTACTACTACTTTCAACCACTCTATTAGCATGGGTATTTTAGGCTACACATTATTTTACTATAGAAATCAACATAATGATCATTTTCTCTCAAACCTATTTTTTGAAGTGGCTACATTAGAGAAGAATTGACCATATTTCTGTTTGAATGGTTCAGAACCAACCCTATGCAGAGTGTTGAGAAAACATTTCAATTTACAAGAACAACCAAGGAATTAGTATTAAAATCGGAATTTGATATTCAGGTTGGTTTAGTTTTTCCGTGTAAGTAACGACACATAACCTTCTACTAATCTATTGAAGCAGTTTATTGATGTTTGCCAAATGATATCATATGTAGGCTTGGTGCATGCTTCTGAACGACAAAGTTCCATTTAGGATGCAATGGCCACAATATGCAGACCTACTAGTCAATGGTATGTTATTCCTGTTGTAGATTTTGTTTTGTTTGAATACTATTATTATTATTATTATTATTATTATTATTATTATTATTATGTAATTAAAAGCTCATAATTTCATGTAAAATATCAATTATATTTTGGAATTCAAGAATGTTGTGTTTGTATTGAATGTTTGTTCTATTTGATTATGATCATATAGGTTTTCCTGTTCGTGCAATTAATAGACCTGGTTCACAATTGCTTGGGGCAAATGGCCGCGACGATGGTCCAATCGTGAGTTTATTGCCATTAATGATTATAACTATTCAGAATTTTCTGCAGTTGTCTTACTTACTGTGTATTTTAAATGTAGATATTTATGACGAGGTGCTATTTTTAGTCTAATCATATTAGCAGTATTATACTAATTTTTTCTATATTGGTTTCATGCAATTTCTTATTTTGTTTCTCTTTTGATAGATCACGCCATACGCAAAAGAAGGAATTAATAAGATTTCCTTAACGGGGTGTGACACTCGCATTTTCTGTTTAGGAGTTCGCATTGTTAAAAGGCGCAGCTTGCAACAGGTACACTGCAGTCTTTCTTAATTTTTAACTACAACAACTTGAATGTCTGTTGGTTTATTTAATCCAGGCTTACCGGAATAGTCAAGTTTGATGTGCTTTACCGGAATAGTCAAATTTGATGTTGACAATCTGTGTGATATCAGCCCGAAGTTTCTGACATCTGAGGCTGATTCATGCGAAATTTGATATAACAAAGAATGCTTGTGTAATTCTCTTTCTATTTCAATTTGAGGAACATGTGTTTTGAGAATCATGGCCTCAACCCTATAGCTCACAATATCAATGAAATCAAGAACCAAAAACTTGAACAACCCCATTGTTGCATGTTTTTGCAATAAGCCCAAGATGCCAACGAGGGGAATAGACTTAACTTTGATGAGTTGAGACCTTGCTACCAAAGCTAAATCCAACTCCAATGAGAGAACTCAGTCCCATCTTTTTTCAATATTTGGTCACTTCAAAACTTTGATTTGTCAATTTGTTTATCGATTTTGAACTTGTTATGCTCTATCCGTGCTGAGTTGTGAATCTATCTTGTGATTTTTGAATTTATTCATTAATTAATTGTGTCATCTCGTCTGGCCCATTCGAGACTTGTTTTAAGGCCCCATGCTTTATTGTTGTTGCGACTTCTTCTTCGGGGAGGGGGATTTGTTGACTATTTTAATTTCAGTTTTCTTGATTTTATTTTGGCATATTTTTATCAAACTGCATTTTGGTCATACTAAAGTTATTTTTTGAAGTCTTGGCATTTTTAAATAAACCAATATAATATTGTACACTGTTATTATTTTTTACGTAGCATTTTTATATGTTTAAGCTAGGATCTTAATTTTGTTTGTCCCTAGTTCCTTTTGGTCTATATTGTTTAAATGTGTTTTGCTGGTATATTGAACTCAACAAATCTTGAGTTTTTAAAACGCCTATATTTTGAAAGAACTTAAAATTTCTTCCATCAGTGCCATATAATGAAATAATTTATTCTCTGGTATCTAGATCCTGAGCTTGATTCCAAAAGAGTCCGATGGTGAGCGTTTTGAAGTTGCTCTTGCACGTGTCTGTTTTCGTGCTGGGGGTGGAAATTCAGCTGATGAAGCTGGTAGTGACAGTGATCTAGAAGTGGTTTCAGATACTTTTAGCATCAACCTTCGTTGTCCAGTAAGGCTTTTATGTAATGGATTCTTTTAGTGTAATTCAGAAAGTTTTACAAACCAGTCCTCAAAGCTTTGTAAATTAAATACACGTGAAATTTTGTAGATGAGTGGGTCAAGAATGAAGATAGCAGGAAGATTTAAACCGTGTGTTCACATGGGTTGTTTTGATCTTGAAGTTTTTGTGGAAATGAACCAACGTTCAAGAAAGGTAAGATCCTCAGCTGTACATGATTCATCTTATTCCTTTCTTTTTTTTCTTCTTGATTTTTTAAAAGTGTAAAATGAAGCATTAATTGTTTTTGCAGTGGCAATGTCCCATATGTCTCAAAAACTATGCATTGGAGAATATCATTATTGATCCTTATTTCAATCGTATCACTTCTATGGTAGTTATTTTTCCTCTTTGACCTTCATTTCTCACTTGTGTTTGGGTCTCTCTATTTATTATTGAAATTGGCCTTCTGGCACAGATGAAAAATTGTGGAGAAGAGTTTACAGAGGTGGAAGTGAAGCCTGATGGTTATTGGCGTGTCAAGGCTAAAAATGAAAGTGAATATCGTGAGTTAGGGGATCTTGCTCAATGGCACTGCCCTGATGGGTCCCTTTCTGTTTCTACAAGTGGAGAAGACAAGAAAGTGGAGACTTTGAAGGTCAAACTGGAGGGCGTTCCAGACAGTCCTACTGGCTTAAGACTTGGCATTAGGAAGAATTGTAATGGAGTTTGGGAAGTCAGCAAACCCAAGGACACAAACACCTCTTCTGATAATAGATTGAATGCGAATTTTGGAAATCATGAACATGTGGTTATTCAAATGAGCAGTAGTGGCACTGGAAGTGGATTGGATGGTGATGATCCAAGCGTAAATCAGGATGGTGGTGGGCATATGGATTATTCTACTACCAATGGGGTTGAGACGGATTCTGTGTGTCATGCAAATGTTGAGTCAAATTATGGATATACTGTTCCTAACACTTCTGCTCCAATGGGTAATGCAGAAGTTATTGTTCTTAGTGATTCTGATGACAATGATATATTAGTGTCTCCTCCAATTGGTTGCGAACATAATCAAACTGGTGATGCAGTTGATGTTTACTCAGTGCCTCCTCCACCAGGAATTATCGATCCATATGCAGAAGATCATAATGTTGGTGGAAATCCATGCTTAGGAGCTTTTAATAATCCCAGTGAAGACGATTTTGGGATTCCCTCCCTCTGGCCGATGCATTCTGGAACACAAGCAAGCTCGGGATTTCAACTATTCAGTACTGATGTGGATGTGTCTGATGCATTGGTCCATGGTGATATTAATTGTTCCTCATCAATGAATAGCTATACGTTGGTTCCAGACACTGCTCTGGGATCTAGTGCTCTAATACCAAATGCATCCATTGATCGGTCTGACACTGATTTAAATGGTGGCTTGGTTGACAATCCATTGGCATTTGGTGGAGAGGATCCCTCACTTCAGATTTTTCTCCCTACTAGACCAGCGGTTTCATCTGTACAGCATGAAATAAGAGATCACACAGATGTGTCAAATGGTGTCTGTACAGAGGATTGGATCTCTCTTAGGCTTGGGGATGGGGCTGGTGGCTGTAATGGGGATGGTTCCACACCAAATGGTTTGAATTCCAGACCACAAATTACATCCAGAGAAGATGCCCCAGATTCTTTAACTGATACTGGTTTGTTACTTTCTGAATCGAAATCTCATTTTCTTTTTGGTTCCTGTAAATTTCAGCATGTGGCAGTGGCAATCAACTAGAGTAATGCTAGCTGGTGAACGCAAGTTGTTAACTTACCCCCACTACATATTAGGATTCTAGAACTATCACTCTTTGTATTTTAAAATTTTCAAGCACACACATCTGGAGGTTAGTATCCTCTCCCCATTTTCAAGTTCAGAAGCTACCAGTTACTTATTCTACGAAACCAAATATTATGAATATTGCCAACATCACACTCTCTAACACACACTTTCCAACACACTCTCTTTGATTGGTTAAAATTTACATGGTGTCCAACAAAATTCATATGGGACCCAAATAATTTGGTGGGACATCTGTGAATTTTAACCAATCAAAGAGAGTGTGTTGGAAAGTGTGTTAAGAGAGTGTGTTGCTAGCATTTGCAGGAATTCTTAAAATGAAATATATTTTCGTTTCAAACACAACTGTTTGCTCTATCCCTGTTTTTCTGCCTTTTACTATTTCTTTAATGAACATGTTATTAGGCCTTTGTGAATGAAAGACTTTATACTCAATTCTTTTACATGGGCGATCACTAGGATTTTTCCAAGCTCCATATCAAGTTATTTTATGCTTGCTATGAAGGAGGATTTGGAACTGGCTATTTAATTTTCTTTTCATCCAACACCGTATATCTGGTGTTAAATGTTCTAATCCTTAACTTAGTTTGTTTCAACTTTGCATAGATGCTTGGCTATTGTGAGACGTTGATTGTGGACTAGGGAAAATGCTTTGCGTAATTCTGTTAATTTTCTGCACCATATCATTGTCTAATTTCATTCAGTAGTTGAAAACACTTGCATGAAAGGAAATGGTGCATTACTAAACTCTAGATATACTTCATGATGATTGAAAATATCCCCATTAACTAGGAGATTTTTTTCCAGATCAATATAATGAATACCAAATTGGTTTTCTTAGAACGACTGTTAATACAGATTGTATCTGTATCCTTTTGCTTGCTTTGCTATTGGCTAGTCTCTTTGTGTAAAAAAAGCATGCCGTATTTTGCTTGCTAGGGAAAAAAGCATGCTGTTTTTTGCTTGCTAGGGTTAAGTATTTTGCTTGTTTAATGATAGGGGGAGGTGGGAAAAATGAAGGTTGAACTGATTAAATCTTATAGAGATATGTCATAAAATGTCCAAAGGGCTACAATTTATTTAGGATGTTAATAGTTTGTGCACCTTGAAGGTGAGGTTAGCTGTATTGTGATCGTGCGTTTTTCTTGGTCCATCTCCTTCCTCGTGCTTGGTTCTTCTATTAGCTCCTAATTACAGAAAATATGCGCGAATGTATTTTACAACATGTGTATGCTGACCATATTCATGTTCTAATTTAAGTGACTTTAAGCGCCCTTCTCTAACGTTTTTGATTTAATTTTTCCTCATGCAGCTTCTTTGCTTCTTGGTATGAATGATGCCGGATCTGACAAAGCAAGTAGGAAAAGATCAGACGGCCCTTTCTCATTTCCCCGCCAAAAACGTTCAGTAAGGCCTCGCTTGTATCTTTCTATTGATTCAGATTCGGAGTAGAAGGTATTACACCTCTATTAGCTTTAGAGGCCCTTACTGCTGCATTTTGTACCTAGAAACTGAAGAAAGTTAGAGCAGCATTTTGGGTTCTCAGGAAGTGAAAGTTGCTGTGTTCTGAAATGTCTCTGTTGGAGCAGCACTGCAAAATTTCCCCCCGGTAAAATCCTGTTTCTGTATGGTGTTATTTCCCTAATGGGAAAGAAAGTTGTTGGCTGCAAGTGTCCTCAGTTATATACTCGGATATTTTCAGAGTTGTTGGATTTTATCGTTCAAATGCTCTGACATGGTGGAGTGTTTGTTCCCCATTAAAATTATATCGGCAATTTTGGCTCTGCTGCTGATAGGGAATTCAATAGTAAAATGAAAAATAGTTTTTATTATTTACGCCACCCAGGTAGCCGCTCGCTTTTGTAATATATATATGATTACTAATATATTGTAACATACTTAGGGACTAGAGTGGCTTCCTGGATAGCAAAATTTTATGAGGATCAACACTTCCTCCGTTGTTGTATTATTGCACGCCGTGTTATCGTTCTTTAGAACACAGCTAGTTAAATTGTTGTAATATATATTCGAGCCTCAATGTTGTGGAAATTTGAGTATCTGCGCCCATGTGTTGAAAAGAAAGGAGAAATTGACGCGATATCTCTTCGACACAATTGATGCATTGATGTTAATCTATTAGCTTCAAATTGATGAAATGAAATGCAGTCGATTTTAATGAATTGCGTATTGGTCGATTTATAACTAGTTACTAGTTTATGCTTTTGGCAAACTATTTAATATTTCAAAATGTTGTATAAAAACACTAGACTATTCATTTTAATTCAAGCAACCTCAACTTTATTTTAACTAGTCTCGACCAGGGTTGGATTTGGTTTTCGGTGAACAGGGACAGATCTATATACAAGCTAATGGATGCAAAATCGATATTGGATAATTCATTAACTATTAACTAAATATAATTAGCCATTAATTTGAGCATTACTAGACACAATTTTATGTGTAACAATTATATGTAGATTTTTAGTAAAAAAAAAACTATGGGCTTTACCATTTGATAATCAAGGTAAATTACATTTAAATTTGTATTGGTTTAAATTCATTAGATGATGTCTTTAAACTGATAAAATAAAAAGAATTGGGATAGAATGTGATGTGACAATTAAGGAAGATGACTGTTTTTCTTAGTTTCTCGCTAGCAGTGGAGTACTTGCACACCTTATGACACGATGAAGTAAATTTTTATAAGAGGGGGAAAATTTTTAAGGATTAGAATTTCAATATATTTTTATGACTTCAAATATTCTCATTATATACTGAATTCTTATAGAGTTTCTATAAGGTTTCTATTATGACAATCAAGACGGAATCCATGATTTTCAAATCATCATTTGATATGGAACACATGTTCGTCTAACTATGAAATGATAATTGTTATTTAGTGGTCGTAATTATGATTGAATTGCCATCAAGTAGCTCAAAATGAGAACATAAGTAAGTTATCGTTGTGGATGACGACTTTAGATCCATTCATGAAGAGGAGTATGCTCTAATTTCTATAAGTTTTTGTGCAATTATTGTTTGGATTGAGTCGATTCGAGGTGACTCGTTTTTCTATTGAACTTGGACTATGAAATCCTGAGTCTAGTCCAAAGCAATTATCAAATTTTATTGTCTCAAGTTGATGTTTACAATTTTGTAATTAAATCTTCTGATTGAAAACTTATGTCTAAAACTTGCTGAAATAACAAATTTCATTTTAATAAAAAGAATACTAAAATGTTTTCCTATTCAAATCATTGTGTCACGTGTTACACTATATACTTCGTTTACGTTTTGACAAACTTACATTATACTAGATTTTGATTAAATTTTTTATTCAAACCTTCAAAATTATTTTATGTAAATTGCATGAAAAATTAGATTTTAAAGATTCTAAACAAAAATTTCGATGACAAGTATTGTAATCCTCATTTTTCAAAAGAAATTGACATTTTCATTACCATAATCTATTTTGGTTCTAAAAAATATAGCTGCGAAACTTTCACTAAATATAGAGAACAAAAAGTATTGAAAATTCAAATCTGCATTCCAACATGTCAAATTCATAACATCTGAATTGTATTTACATGGGCTACTATCCTTTGGTTTTATTGGCTGACAATACTAACACTTTTTTTCATGTTAGGAATAATTCAACTTTAAGCGATAATGACTTATCAATATGGTGCCACTATAAAGCACTTTTTTCCCCCTTAGCTTCTGAAGATTTTTTTCCCCTTGTTGGGCTTATAACTAGTTCAAGACAGCAAATTTTTTGACACAGCTCAAAGATAGTAATAATCAATCATACGATAAATATACAAATAGTACTGATTTATATTACATAAAATCAGTGCCAACATAGCACCTAGATTCTAACTACTGTTGGAGAAGAATCTGGTTGACACACCGAGGAAGATTTTGAAGCTTCCATAATCAGTGGTGTTTGTTCTAAACAGCTTTGGTTATCCTCATTCACCATCCCAATTGTCATCTTCTCCACTTCTTCTTGTGTATAAATATGAATTTTTGATACCATTTCACAGAATTCACTGCAGCCAAGAGGGAGAGTGTATTTGTTTTGTTTGTATCATATCATCCATAATGTTACATAAGATAGAATGGATTCAATGGAACAAGTATCATGTTCTGTTTCAGCAATATGAGATCAGAAAAGTGATGGCCATATTGATATGTGGCCACTTAAGGTGGTAAATGTATTCCGAGAATTCGAAATATCACACAGTAGTTAGTCAGAACCATTGAATGAAGATCAAACAACTCACATTCCGAGTTATTTTTGAAATCTAATTTTCATGATTAAAATATGAATCATCCGATCTTCATTCAACAATGCTGACGTTGACTGGTGGATGCATGATATTGTGACGACAGACAATCTAAGTTAAAGTGCACCGGTGTACCGGTACAGCATAAACTATAGCGATCAGTTTGATATATATTGGAAATTTTATACTGATTTGACGGCTGAAACATATGGTGTATATACCATTTGCGAATAGGTGCAAACAAAAGCAGCTTTTTTAATTAAAGATTTTGTTACTTATTTAGTTCCTGCAGATATAGTGAACTTCGATTTTAGTCTCAACAAATGTGTGTTTAACTTATATGTTGAGCATGATGTAAATGAACTGTTAAACCATTAACTAAAAATCAAAGTTTGCTACATATGCATGGACTAAATGAATAATTAAACCTTATATAAATGATGAGGCTAAGAAGATGAATAATACTCACTGCCATGGGTCATCCCCAACAACCATAATGTCATTTTCACTATCAGTGTAGAGGACTCTCCATTCCTTAGCAGGATCTCTTAGAAGACCTTCCATGCCAAATAGTCTCTCTAGTTCACTCATCAGATCATTGTAGCTGCTCAATCTTGAGAGATCAATTGCTCTTCCAACTAAGCTACCTTGCTTGTGAACCTTCATTCAGTGTATATTACATATGGTTGATTTGTCAAAGGAAGAGAAAAATGCATATCACAGTATAACTCTGCTATTGTCGCTCACCTTTGTGCAGCTTCTTTTAGCAGAGTTTGGTAGATTTTGCGATGTGGTTTCCCCGGACAAGGAAAATCCAAATAGTTTACAAGAATTTACCTTCTTCTCCTTGAAATTTTCATCATTTGAAACCCTCATCTTTTCCCCTAGAGAATTAGCACCTGAAATATTGTCCTGTAAATTCTTCTCATTCGGGATTGTGAGACTCGACAGTCCAACTTCATTTCTCATGGTACCTATCTTCTGAGCTGAAGAAGTACTGAATGGGACATTCTCTAGCTGGAAATTGGTTGGTTTGGAACACAACATGCTGCTACCTTGACAAGCTTTGTGTATATCACCATAAGGTAAATAGGCATTATGAATAATTTGTTGTCCTAAAGAGTGAAAGTTAGGTTTGGTTGTTTGATCCAAGTTGTAATTTGTGTAGCTGACATTGGTTTTACCCCAAGCATTAAGGTTTAGATCAACCTTTCCTGTCAGGGATCTCAATGGACATATTTCTTGACCTTGCAAGACCCTCGAAAACCTGTTGGTTTCTGTGAAGCCTGCATAACTAGAAGGGCGGAGTCTCGTAAACTCGGCAGAACTAATCTTTCTTGCTCCAGTTGATACAAGATTAGTATGGCTTAGTGCATTGATATCAAATTGATTAGTGTGGCTTAGAGAATTGATATCAAATTCTTTCTGCTTAGTTATTGTGTCACATCCATAATATAGTGACATAAAACCTGTTTTTTCTTGACCTTGCAAGACCTTGGGTGATCTTACAGACTCGTCAAAGTCCATAAACCCTCTGTCTTCTGCTGCCACCACTCCCATACGGAAGCCAAAAATCAAATAAAGAAAAGAGAGTGATAAGATTAGGACAGATAAAGTTAAGTGATTAAAGCTATTTAGTTATATCAGCATTTGGGTTCATACCAGTGATAAGGTGACTGGGTGAGTCAGCTTGCAGACCCGTCCGCAGTTTCTTCAGCCTTCGGGAAGATTGAATGTTCAACGGACGGAGAGAAGTAGAAGGATCAATCTCCCATGGAGAGACTCTATCTTGATGTTTAGTCTCAATATCTTCATCCCATCTGACCTGTTGGATATCACAGTTAGCTTTTATTGACCAAGTTATAACCATTTGGTCATGCATTTATCAATGTAATATGTCAAAAAAGCATATGCTTCAATGTATAACAATGTTGTAACAATGTTGTAACATACTGCATAGTATTTGTGTAAAAAGACAAAATAGAAAATGTACCATCAAGCATCTCCATTTTGACTTGGGCCATTTATAGGGATCCAAATCACTCATTCCAATCACTATACCACCACCATACCTGCAAGACATGAAAAAGTTATTATATTACTCCCTAAACCCTAGTCACCGGATTCTTTTCGGTTTATTGAATGCAGGCAATGGCTAAAGATTTATAACTAATGTTGTAGCTGACCTTTCTGGAGATTCATCCATTTCAAATTTCATTTTGAATCTTGTCCCTATGGTCACTGGATTCCTTATGCTTTTAATGAACTTTTGGTACGGCACAACAAAATCAGCATTACTTGCTCTGTATTACATCAAACTCAAACTAACTAAGTAGTGAATAGTTGATTATAAACACACAGGTAAGCTATCATGGACTGTAAGACTAAAATAGAATGTTCATTTATTTTATTTGTCTAAGCCACCTTAATATCTTACTGGCATACATCAAATTGATATTCCATCTAAAATTTCCACCACAAATAAAAATCAAAGATTTAACAATTAGAGTGTGAACTTCTACATTTTGCAAAACAAGAAAAATATATATCCATTAATCTAGTACCTTGGACTGTAGAAAACATGAAACATGCTTTTTGCAGAGATAGCATTAGCCACAGAAGAAAGGAAACTAGGATAACAACTCTTGTTACCAACAATTGATTCAGGAAGACCATCTCTCGGTCGAGCAGCTCTTCTGATTCCCAATCTTAACTCTCCATTTTCACCCCTACAGAGAGATTCATGAGCAGTAAGGTATCTGAAAGATACTATCATGATAAACTCCTCTACCATAAAGACTAGTATAGAGAATCTCTAGTCAGTATCCGAATACAACCATGACTTACTTTAAAAGGGAAATTATAATCGACTAAAGTGATGCTAATAATCATTTTACAACTGTCTCCGAAATGATTTGAACTCACGAGGTTACAAGGTCAAAATTTTACCACTTAACTGACACTTTATGGATAGAGCATCAAATTAATTGAAGGAACGGCATATGAAAAATCTATTATATACAGATTAATGCCAATTCAAAAAGCTCCAGTTCGACACAAACACACACACCTTAGAAAGAGCACTGCATCACCAGAAACAAGATTCTTTTGGCTAACAAAAATACTCCAGCCAGTAGTGAGAAGATGCCTCTTTGGCTGACCTGACAAAAATTACAGTATGGACTTTCTGTTTTATTCATTTGTCAATATATGAAGCCAACCAAACCAAACACAGTATTTCGGTTTCATCTACCTCTGTAAATATGGCGAAATTTCCACACCACGCCATGCAGGTCTTTTGCAACAAGCTCTTGAGAGGGTCTTTGCTGGTTATAATCCTGAAGTGAAAATAAACAGAATTCACCGCCACCTTCAAAATACTTTCCAATAATTACATGTCAGAAAAATAATTAATATCCTATCAAGCAATGACCATGACACAGCACAGACACGTTGACACCGATAATAATTTGAAAACAATATTATTAACCAAATGTAATCACGTGTCACTGTAGGGCACACTTTCAATCTGAAATCTTAGTGTTACATAGACAATATTAGTGTAAAATAGAAGATGGTATCATACCAAAGGAGGAAAACAGTCTTCAGCAGCTCTACGAGGAACCGAAAACCCTCCATGAGTGCTTGTATCAGAGGCAGTGAGTGTTTTACAAAACATGTGAGAGGCTGACTTTGTAGGTATTGTTTTTCCATTTCCCTCTTCATGCTCTTCCAACCCTTCAGCCTCTTTGCCATCCAAACACATCCCTGCTAACTGATGACAACACAAGATTTAAAGATTTATCTTACGAGGTAGGAGCAAAGTACAATTGTTGCATCATGTATAACATTTCATGCTAATGGTGTCCTTCCTTAAAATTCATTAAATAAATGAAGCTAAAAAACGTCCACGAAGGATAGCTTATTAGCCCAGTGGTTTGGATTGGAACATTGAACAAGTTAATTAATTAATTAATTAATTATATTTGTGTATAAAAAAAAACTAAAAAACAACAAGAATCCAAAACAAGCTTATTTCCCTAGAAGAAATCCAAACCAAAATGCATCAAAAAAGAAATAACTTAACAAAATAAGTAAAACCAACCTCTGGCTGAGGAAGCAAAGTAACCTGTGTGTAAACCTCATCATTCTCCTTATTAGCCTGTTAATGTAAATTTTTCAGAAAACAAATGAAAATATGCAATAAAAAATGGTGCAACAACTATATGTAAATTAAGAAGATAAAAATTCAATGAAAGAGTAAAGTTAACTAAATTTAAGTGCTCACAAGTAATTGAACATTGACAACCCTACAAAAGATTTGTGGATGAAGATCATAGGTTGGCATCTCCAATGAAGAAAAAGGAGAGAAAGATGAAACTTGTTCCAAATGACCCTGTGGGAAATAAACAACAACATTCCCTTTGTTTGGAAGTGAAATTAGAGGACCAGCACAAGCATGCCATAGTTCAACATAAGAAGAAGAAACAATAGCTGAAGAGGAACTTGAAGATGTTGAACATGTTGGTGAAGAAGAAGAAGAAGAAGACAAAGTGCAAACACAGACACTTTTGTCACAGCCCTCATTGCAAGATACATTCTTTTTCTTTTTCTTCTTCTCAATCTCAGTTACAGAATCATTCAGATTAATTTCCATGAACAAAATTTCAGTTTTGTGGTTGGTTGTTCAAACCAAAGAGAGAATATAAAAAAAAAGAAAGGAAGATAAAGATGAAGGAGAGTGTGTTGTAATGAAGTGAATTTAAGAAAGAAAGGAGAGAAAGATGATGTGGAAACGATGTCAAATCAAATGATGATGAAAAAGGAATTCATGTTTGGAGGGACACTAAAAAAGGATGAACAGAGAGAGAACATTTTGAGAGTGTCAAATAATAACAACAAATTCAAACTAGTGAGTGAGTGAGAAGAACATACACAATTGTATTACCAAAACATAGTAAATCAAAATATTTGTTACTGCTTTTTGTACTTGGAGTAGTGTTATAGAGAGAGAGAGTGTGTGTGTTTGTATAATTTAGTGTCCTTTAATCAGCCATTAAAGTTGTTAAGATTTTCCTAATTTCTCAAGAGAAAAATTAGATATTAATTATTATATAATGACAAAGGAAGGAAAAACAAAAACAACTATAAAAGATATTTTATTTCCCTCTCATTAAAATTTGAATTAAATATACATTTTTTAAAATATTTTATCTTCTCTCATCCAAACTCCCTTATCAATTTGTTTTCAATTTGTTTTCTTAGTGTATAGTTGGCTCCACTTTTACAGGGGTTAAAATCAAATTTAATATATAAAATTAATTTTGAATTATTTAATGAGATTGACTACAGTTGATTTTATTTACAAAATTGATTTTACTATTAAACTATGATTTATAATTTTTGAATGTTATTGACATATTCAATTTATTTTTATATAAATATATTTAAATATAAATAATTTTATATTTAATTTACTTTAAACTAAAATTAATTTGTCAAAGATTATTTTTTGTCGATATATAAATGAAGATTAATTCAACAGATTTGGAAAAATTTAGAAATAATAATAGACTTTATATAGTTTGATAGTTTAAAGGACTAATTATTGTATTTATATATTTTAGGGGTAGACAAATAAGAGAAATATTTATAAATTTGTTTAAAAAATTTCTATAACTAAAATATTAATAATTTTTGAATTAAAATTCAATTTTTAAATTTAAGTTCGATATTTTAAATTATAACATATAAAAATTTATACGTTGTTAAATAGTGATGGATGGATGCATGCTATCTGAATTGCATGAATGCAAGATCCTTGACCGCATAGAAACTAATTGTTGGGTGGGGGGACAAGGCAAAACAGTAGAGAACACACATTACTACTCCTTTGCTTTGTGCTTAGCTTTATCTTTTTTCCTTCTTTATTAAGACCCTCCACCATGAAGGACTGTTTCATATATTTATTTGATTAAAAAAAAAAAAAACATCTACCAAATTTTTATTACAACCTTAATCCATCACACAACTTATGGATGGATGGATGGTGATGGTGTTGTTAGTTATTAGGATTGTAACCACCTACTATTATACTACTTTACATGTATACTCTCACGTCTCATTATGCTTTTCTTTCACACCACCGGATCCAATGTTTTAAAAACTTTTTTTTGTTTTTTATATTGAGATAGGAGGGAGTAATTACATCAAAAATATGGACATTTAATTTTGAAACGACATACATTGAGTGAAAAGGATAGTCTTAATACGATGGAAAAAAGTCAATTTTTTATTTATTTATTTTACTTTTATTTTATTGTAACATACGTGTGCCAAATTTTAGTTATATTTTATTAGGGATGGAGTATCATTTAAAGTACCATTCTATATTAATTTTTTTTATTAAAATAACATCGAATTGTTTTTTTTTTTTGAAAGAATTGATTTTACTTTTATTATAATACATATATACATTTTTTACTTCTTAGCGAAACCTAATGGTCAAAAGACCAAATAAAAATATCAACTCCCATTTATAGTATTTGTTAGTTAGATAATAGTTAATTGAATCTTTTATTTTCCTAAGTTAGTAATTTAGTCTATTTATGTTTTATTATTTAATCTCTTTGTAATTCTTGTATTCACATCTTCTATCATTTTAATGGAAATCTAACCTCGTTTTGTTATCCCTCTCTTTCTCTTCTTATCTTTTGATTCATATTAATTATTAACAATATTGACATTACATTTTGTGTGATAAATAACTAGTAGAGGTTCACATCTTAGCAAATTATAAATTGAGGAAAAACTTTAAGCTAGCTAGAACGGTTCCTTAACAAAGTGTCAAATAATGATAAAAGGTTTTGAGTAATTTGTAGGTTTTGTAAAATTCACTAGTAGTAATTATCAAAAGTTCATGCAATAATTAATGTGAAGATAAAAATTTGGGCCCCTAAAGAGAGAAAGAGGTTGGCTAGCTAGTTTTCTTTATCCATTTTCTGGCTTTCCTGGCACATATAGATAAAGATAAACTAAGAAAACACTTTTCAATGGCTTTTAAAGTTATAAAAAAAAAATTCTTTCAATTTCATCATTTGTCTCTTGAAATGCACGTCAAGGCCCTTCGTGCATAAATAATCAAAATCAAAACACTTCGTGATCCCTAATAATAATACTTTTGAGTAATAATATGATGTTTTTCTATAAAGTAATATTAATTAAAATATTGGCTTGCACGGTTACTTTGCCTTTTTAACTTTTGTTAATTTTTCTTGAATACTTTATAAAAATTTGTTACTGCAATGTCAAATGTCGTAATCAACAAAAATAATGAAAGAAAACGTGTGTAACTTAATCATAGCTAGATACGAATAATGAAGAATATAGTGAACATAAGTTGATAAATATTGATGAGCAAGGAAAGTTGGTAGTGTCAAGCAATTGAACATTGAGTCAACAATGTATTTTTCTATCTTTTCTTACTGAAAAATTGAAAGCAATGTAATTAAATTTAAATTCTTGTTCTTCCTTTTATTGATAAAATACATTGCATATACACCTAGGGATCTACTCGAAATTGGTTTGCATTACAGAGTTGTATACTCTACCAAGTTGTGCTACTCTAAAAGCCACAAGTGTCCACTAAAGGATTCTGTCAGAGCTCAAATTTTTATTATATATATTTCTTTAAATTAAGTGAATGGATTATATATGTTTATTACATTTATTAAAGTAATTGCCAAGAGCACATGATTCTTAATACAATTTTATAACTAAGATTTAATTTACCTAATTTAATAGCATTTCTAAGGTTCTTCATAGAATTTGATAGTTGAGAAAATTAATGATTGATTAACACTATGACTCTATACTCAATTCAATATAATAATAATTTATTTATATTTATTAAAATAGATCCCAATAATAAATTTAAAAGATTTTTTCGACGACATGTAAATCGAGGGATTTTTAACTTAATAAACTTTTAAAAAAATATTCGGATTGAATGTATATTTTTAGACTATAAATTAAAAATAAACTTAAAAAAGAATTATTCGAGCATGATATATATTAGACTATAAATTTTAGTAGTTTACGGAAAACTTTAATAAAGTAACATAAGATAATATAGTATTTTGTTGTATGTAATGAATGAAGAATTGGTGAAGCTGTTAGTGTCTAATGAGGACTAAATGCATAATGCAATGTTTTGATTAGTTCCAAAAGAAGAAAGAGCTAGTGGGTCCATCATAGGAGACAAAGGGTATCCCCATGATTTATGACCTGCAATTGGGGTATCAAAAGCCACAAACAAGTGCTTTTTATCAAAGACCAAACATCAAACCAAAGAAAGAAAAAGAGGTGCCTATAGCCATTATGTCTCTTTAGGATATTATTGTAGTCATTTTTTCGCCAAGCATAATTATAAATTAGATATTTAATTGGATTGGTGGTTTAAATATGTTTCAAGAGCTTTCATTACCACTAAATTGTGATAAGCTTATCTTAATCCAACCGGACCTACTCTTCTTATTCTTTTAAACTTGAAGTGTTTTTTTTTTTTAAATAAAAATGAATAGAAGAAATTGTTGTTAGTTAAAGTGATATTTATGACTATTTTATAACTATTAAAGAGAATTGAACTATGTTTTTTGAAATTATAAAATTAAATTTTCATCACTTAATTGACAACTTGAAAAGTTAAAAGACTCTTAATTTTTTTTGTTATAGATTCAGTGAATGGCTTAAAGATTAATAATTGATACTAATCTTTTCACGCGATAAGTGTCTTGATAATCTTCTTTATTTAAATAGTTCATTGTAGAAATGACAATGACTACATAAAAAAATTACTCACAGCCTATAAAACTATCCATTCAATTAGGAAATGTAAGTATGTCTACACATACAATATTTAATTTGTAAAAGTAAGTATAGGTAACTTTGTATTTATTATGTGTCATATTATATACTCATCATAATTTGTGATGTGTGCTGGCAATATCTTCAAATGTGTATTATATAAATTAGGTGAGATTAATATGAATATGGACAAACAAAAAAGAGTGTATTAAAAAATTGTATTTAAATGTGCATCATTAAATATTTCTTCTACTCCATTTTGTATTCAAATAACTACAAACCCCTCTCTAAACCCCCTTCATCCATGGACAGATTCAGAAATTTTGAATAGTGAAATTAACACACACATATATATATATATATATATATATATATATATATATATATATAAAATTTAAAAATAAATATGCAAAACAAAGTGGGGTCACACTAGACTGAACATATAGACTGAACATAAGACCGGCCATGCCTCCATCATGTTTTCTATGGATAATTTTTTCTTTAGAGAAATAAAGAAAGAAAATCGGTAACTTTATATGTCAAATATTATGAAAAAAAAAACTCATTTATAAATAGTAAAAAAAAAATGCTATTTGAATTGAGTTTGTAGGATTTCACAAGGTTTAGTTTAGTCTAAAGAATTGGCTAGAATTATTAATTACTACCATTAGTAAGCACAATCAGTTTTAGCTTAGTCTAAATTATACTACCATTAATACGTATCCTAGATATGTAATTAATACCGAAATTATTACAAGAAGTATAGGGCATTTGGTCTAGTGGTATGATTCTCGCTTAGGGTGCGAGAGGTCCCGAGTTCAATTCTCGGAATGCCCCTTACTATTATTTTTTGATGTTTATTGTTAAATTTAATTGTTTAATAATAGATTTTTATAAAAATTCAGCTGCCATTTTGGGTCCAGCATAAAAAACAGGAGGTATCGACTCTCTATCAGATTGACATTTGGATTTGACAAATGAATCAGCCTTTTTATGCTTTTAATTTGTCATCGATTATTACTATGTTTATTGCAAGTCATACATAAGCTGAATATCTTTTTTAAGTCGTATAAAGTATGAATAATAATTTTTTGCAAGTTGGACTTAGTCAAGATAATAATTGACCTGAGTTTCCATCATTAAAAAATATCGCTCACAACTAACAATATGAAATGATAGGTTGTTTAAGAAAAATGTTAAATTTCAAGCTTTATCTAAAACAAATTGAAGTATTGACTAGTTGTTTGTGGGTTCGATTATTTAGCGACAAAAATTAATTTTAAACAAATTAATTTTATAAAATTAATATTAATTAAAAGTGGCATCTGTAAGCTTATTTATGTTTAAATATATTTATGTAAAAGTAATTTGAATAACAAATTTTAATATAAAAATTATGATTGGACTTTAGTTACAATTGAACTTATAATTAATTCTTAAAATAAAATTAATTCTTAAAATAAAATTAATTCTATTTAATAACAATCAAACATGTCAAATTCAATTTTACATCTTTAAATTGATTTTATCTCGTGAAATCAAACACTCACAAAGTAGATCAACTTAATTGGCTCTAAGTTAATTTAATTTTTTCAATCAATTAGCAACAAAAATATAATTAGACGTAACTCATCCCTCGATCGGTGGATTGACTCACTACTTTTTTTAAAAAATAAATAAATATTTTGAATTCTCAAAATTTTACGTGTATTGTAATTTTAAATTTATAAAATATCAAATTATTTATTTAAATTATATAATATTAGTTAAAATATTCTCTTTATTAAAATATAACACGAAATAAAAAACATAAATTTTTGTGTGAATTAAACTTTTGCCATCAAAAATTATAAAACCAATTAGCATTAATGAAGAGGTCAATACACATTAATGCAAATTTGCGTTTAAAGTTTCATGTAGTATGGTGTCACTTAACGTGATATATCAACACCTTTAATAAAGTTATTTGATAAGGTGAGTGTTCTGACTTACGTTAAATAATTTAAGAAAATAATTTAATATTTTGTAAAATAGTGTTTACTAATTATCAATTCAATGTATTTATTAATTCACAAAATAGATAAATTAACTTAACTTTGCAATATAAAGAGAAATTTGGCTGTTCACTCATTTTAAATCCTTAGTTAAACCATCATTCTAATTTCATAAAATATCAAAAGGAAAAGACAAATTACAGCACCAAATTAAAAGAGATAAATTAAACGAACCTAGGTGAGTATATATAATCATATACTTGTATTCTTTAGAAGACAAAAAGTGAGACATAATTTGAAGGAAAATATTATCTTATTTTGTTAGTAGATCATGACCTAAAATTTAACTATATACAGTTTATGTGTCAAAGTCAAAAGTCAACAGCTATGTATGTTCCTTAAAGAAAAAGAAAAAAGGAAAGAAAAAACACATCCTTCAATAATTGGATTTTTTTTCAACATTAACAAACAAAAACAACAATTGAAATCCCCTTCTTTGTCCTAATCTCAACTTCACATCCACCATTAGAAAAGTTGTCACCCATTTATTATTTATTATTTATTATTTATTATTTATTACTATGAATCAAAGAAAATAAGCATTATATATATGTTGATTTACATTACTTGTAACTCAAGTAATTAAGAAGCAAATTAAGCATGGCAGGAGGAAGAAGCTTAACTGAAACGCCTACTTGGGCTGTTGCCGTTGTTTGCTTTGTTATACTCTCTATTTCTATCATCATTGAACACATATTCCACATCATAGGAAAGGTATATATAATATGGACACATGCATAAAAATAAATATATGTACATTTAAATATATATGCTAGTGTATTTTTTACTAGTTAATTAACTATATATTGCTTGTACTATGTGTTTAATTGGTGCATGTGAGCAGTGGTTGAGGAACAAGCACAAAAGTGCCTTGTATGAGTCACTTGAAAAAATCAAATCAGGTGTGAGTTTGATTCATCAATTAAAACTTATAAAAGTAATTGAATTAGTTTACATAATATTGAATTAGTTTGTGTTGGTGCAGAGCTTATGTTATTGGGGTTCATATCATTGCTCCTAACTATAGGAGAAGGTTTAATATCAAAAATATGTATATCAGAAAAGGTTGCAGCCACATGGCACCCTTGTACCAATAATGCAGAGAGGAAATCGGATGATGACGAACCTATAGAACATCAAACCGGTGGCCGGAGATTACTAGTGGCGTTGCTTGCTTCTCAAAACAAAAACTCTCGCCGTATTTTGGCTGCCGGGGGAATCGACAAATGTGCCGCTCAGGTAAATCAATTATAATTATTAGATCATTGACGGTGTCTAAACTTTTTGACCGATTGTATATTAAAATTAAATTTATAAAAAAGTCCAGAAGTTTAGATTGTTTTGATTCAAGCAATGATATTTGTTAGGAAACAAATTAATCATATATATATAAAAAAAAAATGTTCAGGGAAAAGTAGCATTTGTGTCATCAGAGGGAATTCATCAACTCCATATATTTATCTTTGTGCTGGCTGTTTTTCATGTTCTTTACTGCATACTTACTCTGGCTCTAGGAAGAGCAAAGGTAAAATTCACATTCATTTCTATAGTACATTTTTTTTTACTTAATTTAACCCAATTATTATTATTATAAAAGATATTTTGGTGCCTCTTTAATTACTTGTATATGAATAATATATTGCAACTCAAATAGATGAGAAGGTGGAAACGATGGGAAGAGGAAACCAAGACAATTGAGTACCAATTTTCACATGGTTAGTCTTTTCCTCAAACATAAAAAGAGTGCTGATTAATATTATGTATATACATAATATTATATTAATAGTATTATGTTAGGGGAAGTGACATTTATTTCATTGGTGCATTGTTTGTATATGATAGATCCTGAAAGATTCAGATTTGCTAGTGAGACTTCATTTGGAAGAAGACACTTGAGTTTCTGGACAAAAAATCCTGTCCTCATTTGGATTGTAAGTGTATAAGTCTAAGTCTAAGTCAAACACATTTTTTAGCTCTTAAATTTCAGAATTTTACAAAATTACTAGACTTAAAATACAACAATTAAGAACAGGTTTGTTTGCTTTAGGCAATCTTCAATTTACTGAAATATTTTCTTTGCTTTACCTAATTGCAATTTTGCAGGTTTGTTTCTTTAGGCAATTTGTAAGGTCAGTTCCTGAAGTGGATTACTTGACCTTGAGGCATGGATTTATGATGGTAATATATTACGCTTGCAGCCGCACTTGTAGTTATGTTGCAATCATTGATATTGTGGTAAAATGCAGGGTTAACGCGACTGCAGTTTAAAATTAAGATTTTATCACCATTTATGTATTCTAATACTTGTTTGTTATGAAATTGCTTTAATGGAATTCAACTTAATTGTGTTGATAACTTTAGGCACATTTGGCGCCCCAAAGTCACCAAAAATTCGACTTTAGACATTATATCAAAAGATGTTTGGAAGAAGACTTCAAAGTTGTTGTAGAAATCAGGTTACAACTAGCAACTATATAAGATGTGCCATATTTTTAATATTACAAGTTTGATATATTATTACATATGAAGTGTAATTAACTGCCATCTTTTTATTTTATTTTTTAGTCCTCCAATCTGGTTCATCACAGTGTTGTTCCTCTTGTTCCACACTCATGGTAAGAAAATAGTACATCTCATAATTAATCTCAAATCATTTCAATGAAAATGATGATTATTATTATTTGTATATATACACACACTTACAATTCCATGCATCATTTATGTATGAACAGGCTGGCACTCTTATCTGTGGCTACCATTTGTACCTTTGATTGTAAGTACATGTAAAATGTAATGCCATAGCTTATATAATTAATTGTGACATGAAATAGTAATTGTTGTTAAATAATGATATTTTTGTCTTAAAATATCAGATTATCCTATTAGTTGGGACAAAGTTGCAAGTGATAATAACTCAAATGGGGCTTAGAATTCAAAAACAAGGAATGGTTGTAAAGGGAGAGCCAGTGGTGCAACCTGGGGATGACCTATTCTGGTTTAACAAACCTCGACTTATTCTCCACCTTATTAATTTTGTGCTCTTTCAGGTACATATTATGTGTACTACTTTTCCAAACCACTAACATCAATGTATTTTTAAAAAATAAAATAAAGTCTCTTATGTATGTTTTTTAATGCACAATTATTGAAACAGAATGCCTTCCAGCTTGCTTTCTTTTCATGGACTGCGGTAAGTCCTCCACATGAAAATTCTTATAATATACTATATAGTATTTGATTTGATAATCAAATTGAAACAATATTTTGAATTGTTTAATTTTATTAATTCCAGCTGCAATTTGGGTTTACATCCTGTTTCAATTCGCGTACAGAGGATGTAGTCATTAGAATATCCATGGGGTGAGTGAGTCTCATACATTCCCATTGCATTGTCTTTCAACTCGCATTAAAAGTACACGTGTCAATATTAATATCAAGTTTATTACTATATGCAATCAACAATTTGGCAGGGTCTTTGTTCAAATCCTTTGCAGCTACGTCACTCTTCCTCTCTATGCTCTTGTGACACAGGTAAATTGATATCTTCATTTTTATTTTCATTTTCAATAATTTAAAATATTTATGTTTTATTTATTTATTTAAATAAATCAGATGGGTTCAACCATGAAGCCAACCATATTCAACGAAAGAGTAGCCACAGCTCTAAGGAATTGGCACCACACCGCAAAGAAGAACATAAAGCAGAACCGTGGATCGGGGTTTCAAAGCCCAATGTCAACCAGATCCATAACTCCGGCCCATTCTATGTCCCCGGCCCATCACCCCACCACATCTCCAACAAGACTCAACTTTGAGACCTATAATCCCTACGAGGCCTATTCACCCTCACCCTCACCCTCACCCTCCAACAAGGTTGAGGCCCGTGCTACTTCTTCTAGCTCAATTCATGAAATGGAAATGGGTCACTTGGCCCATGATCATCAGCAAGAGACCAACAAGCCTAATTGTATTTCTGTGGGCTCAGGCCTGACTCAACTTGAGATTGATGTCCAACACAGCGACGAATTTTCATTTTCTAAAATGGCCCCAAATAACTTAAAATGACATCGTTCACATGTATAGACTGTATAGATTTTTGGAAAACAACATTTTGCTTAGCTTGGGGGATATAGTTCAGTCAGTAGGGGTGCTTTATTAATTATTTTGATGGGCCAAAATAATTAAGTGATGATGGTATAATAGTATGTATTTTGTCATCATTTTATCTTTTTTTTTTCTTTCGATAAATAATTATTTTTTATTACTTTTGTATGTATTTATTGTTCCATATTAAAATTGCATATTAATAAAGGTATAAAGATGAAATTTTCTATGGTGTATAACCATAATAAGAAAAGTAGCGTTGTACCACGTATAAATATTTTTTTCCCACCATTTGATCATTAAGTTAAACCCTATTTCACTTGATTAATGAGTGAACTTATTCATCTAATAGTAAAAATAACTTTTTTCATAATAATTCGTGTTTTATTTATACACCATAGAACTAGCAAGAAAGATCATAAGTTAATATTTAATATTTTATTTTAAGGAGATAAGTTTTAGGTGGGTAGTATTCACCAAAAATTAATGCTTAAAAATTATTTAAAACTATAATGGCGATTGAAATTACCATTTGAAAATATAATTTAATAGTTTTATTTACAATTAAGACAATTATTTGATTAATGTTTGTTTAAAATAAATGGAGTTTTAAATTTTTTTATTTATTTTTTAATCGAAATCAATCAAATCAAAGTCAAGATTATAAAAATAAAAAAATCATTAAACTATATTTTATGGTAATTTTATTTATGGTT
>JBBPBS010001143.1:3704740-3727502 GCA_037974835.1 Cicer judaicum | reverse complement strand
TATTTATGGTTGTTAGTATTTCAAATATCTTTTAAATATATATTGTAAATTAATTTTACATTAACTTCAAATAAAAAAAAAAACGATAATTATTAAAAAAAACCTATACAAACAAGATGATATTCCTGCCATTGAATTACATTATAAAACAATTTACTATACTCATTAAACTCTTCTTATATTATGCTTTCTCACAAGTTATAAGACATTAAATTTCAACATTTTACATTTTCTTTTGGTTTGTTACATTTTACTCATTAAAATTGTAATCTATATATTTTTTCTTCTTTTAGAAAAAAATCTATATGCTTTTTTGGGAATAGATTTTGCTACAACCGATAGTCAAACTTACAATCTCCACTTTACTTTCTAAAAATAAAATAAAATTATTGAAGTACCATGGTATATATATTGGTAAGGAATATGTTTACAATTAGAAAAATACAGTAAAATGTAACACATGCTTATTTGATCATAATCTGATCCGGTGCTAGTTGCTAGTACTTTCTTTAAATATCATATGATCATTGCTTAGTGCTTATTCACTTTTAGACGCAGATAGAAACAATAGTCAATCAATAGCAACGAAAGATGGTAATGTTGCAGGAATTGGTTCAACATTGGGATGCTATATGTTCATGTGCTTGGTAGTGATTTTGGTGTGGGTAGGTACTTGCAATAGTTCATCGTGTTGGGTTTGAGGAGGATATTATGAAACTCAACAACTATCGTGACCCTTTTCATGGCCCACCTCTTCATCTTTGACCCCACAACAACTCCTAGTTCATTTTCCAGCTACTTTTTCATATATTTCTAGGAGTGGCCATAAAATTACAAAATGTATGTTATTCGGAACTGAGAGCCATTAACTAATGTGTTTTGTCAATTTGGAACCTTATTGACTTCTAGGTGTTGTACATAACCTGATTCGATTATAAATAAAGCAAGTGCATATATGTGATATGTGTTAGGCTTAAATATAAATAAATACTACTTACTAATCTATTCATATTAAATACTATTATTATTCTAATTAAGATACCACTAAATAAATTATTTAGTGTTGTACATAACCTGATTCGATCATCATAGTTAAAATAACTTAGAAAATGTGTTTTCTTTTTTTACATGAAATTAACAAAGTTTGATGCATATAATTATTGAATTTTGTTCTCATATATCTTTTGTTTTTTTAAAAAAAAATCAAAACGAATATATTAAAATATCTTATTTTTTTAGACCTTAAAAAAGTCACGGGATAAAGATATTGCTGAATTATAAAGGATGTTTATTTGTGAGGTCGCATTATGTGAATGCTACTATGTAGTTGTAATTTTTTTTAATAACAAAAGAAAAATAAAAAATAAATTATATTAATAAAATTTAACAAAATATACTAAATGGGAAAAATATATCAAATTTTAATTATTGTGTCCCCCTAAATGACCCAGTTCCATATCTAGGTGGTCACCAAATTCGTCTAGCTATTTGAACGACTTGAGGTTGTTCTGATTTATCATCATTTTGATCAAGTTCTTCATTGTCTTTTCTCAATTATTGATCGTGTATGCAACTCTAATCATTGATAGTTTGTGTGTGGATTAGAACTAGTATCATTTGTTTCCATATAATTTTCAATCGTGGATTTATACATTAGACCAAAAACAACATAAACCGACTCAGGAGTTGTGCAATGAATTACAAACAATTTTTATAGAAAATCATGTGTTTTGTTGGATAACGGGGAGTTTGTATTTCTAGTATTGACATAGTGTAATACATGGTAGACATTTCTGTAGGTGCATGTAAATCTAGTGGTGGTGGTGGTGGTGGACCATAATATGAAACTTCTGTTGGAGTTTGTAAGTGCGGGTGGTGACTATAATATGAAATGTATGATTCGATATATATATATAATGATTAAGACGTTTTTGCAGTTTGGTGCAGATTTTGTTCTTGAGGAGTTGATCACGGGTTACTAGATATGAGGATATACTGGCATATGCAAATTATAAATATATAATTTGATGTATTTTTTCTCATTTAATATATTTTATTGAATTTTACTAACATAATGTAGTTTTTTTTATTATATTTTATATATTAATTTAAAATATTCTTATTTGTTGCAAAAAATGTTTATGAGACCTCATCAAGGAGAAAAATAAACATCATTCACGTGGATGTCAATTTTGCGACCTCCTTATACTTTAAAGCAACAAAATATTTTAATATATTATATTTTTTAAAAGTAGAGTATTTAGTATTTTTTTTAAAAGGTGATTATGGGAAAAAAAATTCCCAATAACTATTATCATTATGAGTAGATATAAAAGTATGTAACTTGTTTTGATACTGCACTCTCTACAACGCCTCCTCAACTATAGTTTGACTATTTTCATCAAATCATTTATCTGACAAGATTAAGAAGTAAAATAAATAGATGATATATTTTTATAAATAGTTTGATTGTTTACATTGAAGTAAATAATTATAATCAATTTATTATAGATTTAATTATAAATGAATTAGAATCATCAAACTCTATATTTTTTAAATAAAAATTTTATTTATAGTATTGCTACTTTAATTTGCATTTTATATAATTAAGAATTACTGTGAATTTTTTCATTGATTCGATAAATTTAATATATTAATTTTAAAAATATATTTTATGTTTCTTTATATTTGACCCTCACATAGAAATTAAGATAATTGTATTATTATTGTAGTCAGTTTGATTTTATTATATTTATAAATTTTTTATTTTTATTTTATATCGTTAAAATAAGTGTTGTGAATTATTCTCACAAATATTTTTTTTTCTTCTCAAGTTTAGTGAAATTAAATTAATATTATTTTTAATGTATTTTATTATTTAAAATGAATTTAAATGGATTATTAAATTTTTAGTAAAAAAAAGAAGAAAAGAAGAGACTAATTTGTATCGGTATTTTCGTTGTAAATATGGTGGTCCTTTTACTTGTCTTAAGTCTTCTTCACCTATTTTATTCTCACTTCTTCCATTTTCCGATTTCATCAGACTCCATATTCCTATAGTTTTACTTCACCGCCAAAAATGGCCAGAGGTGCTTCTCAGTCTCAATCGGCTACCACCACCGCCTCCAGACCAGGAGGAGTCGTAGCTCCCCGCGGCTCTGCTGCCGCCACCGCCGGCATGCGCCGTCGTCGTCTCGGCTCCGGAAACACCACTGCCAGCGTCGGAGGTAGTTCCGGTGGAGGCAACAACATGCTGAGATTCTACACGGACGATGCTCCGGGGCTGGAGATATCGCCGACGGTTGTTTTGGTTATGAGCCTCTGCTTCATCGGTTTCGTCACCGCGCTTCACGTGTTCGGGAAGCTGTATCGTTACAAATCTGGCGGTGGTGTATGATTGGAGGATCCGAATCTGATAGTTTAGGTTTCGGATCTTGATCTTGATCTGTGTCCAAATCCAAACCGCTTTGTTTTCATTTCTCTAATTAGAAACTGCGTTTTTCCTAAGCTTAATTAATTTCACTAGTCTCTGTTTAAGTTAAGTTCTATTGAATTTGCTGGTTGCTTTGTTGTTGACTCGTTGTTATCGAAGTAGCTTAGTTTGGTTGCGTTAATTTTAATTCCTCTTCTGATTATGTCTTGTTAAACGATTTGAGATCTTTGCGTAGACTAGAACTTACATAGTAGTTTATCGTATAAAAACATCTTAAATAGCTATATTATATTATACAATTATAAGCATTGTAGAATCGAGATTATAGATGGAGATTATTTAGCTCATAATGGTATGGCGGCGTGTTTCTGGCTTGTGGCCGCCACAGCTGTTGCAGTAATAGTAGCTCAACATTTAATATTCAATTCATTATTACCACAAGCATCGATCTGGTTTTACCTTTCAATCCAACACAAGATTTCATCATTCAATTTAAATTTTGTTTCTGAATAATGTCACTGTAATATAAGTGTTATATTTTAGATAGTTAAGAGTCATAACAAGACTTCTAATAGAATTCATTATTAATATTTACTATTTAAAAAAAAAAAAGAAGTCATACTAATATATGCTCTTAGTCCTGAGTAGAAATTTTTCATTGGAGTTTAAATATGCAAAATGAACTGCATGTATAAAAACATTATATTATGCCATTAAATTATGATAGAATATTTAATAATTTATAAATGTTGATAATATATAGTTATATTTTGAGGTTTTTAAATTTTTTTTATAAATTTTATACGATAATTCGATTTGCACGGATTATGGACTTGTCCTATCTGAAATCCTATCTTGTCTCCTTATGATAGCGGCTTCAAAGCTTTAGGTTTTTCTATATTGGCTTTTATATGAGCCCTTGTTGGGTAGGGGTGATGTGGGGAAAGGGAGGAAGCAAGATGACGACTTGTCATCGGTTTCTTTTGTTATGGATTTGTGATGAAGGATTGGTTTTTGATAAAGAAAAATAATCTTGTTTTTTGTTTTTAATAAGTAATAAAAATAATCAATAAAGGATTAGTAGTAACTAGTAAATAATGGTGACTCATCAAATTTTTAGCTACGTCATCGAATAATTTCTACTTCAGCGACAAAATCAGATGAAGGATTAAATTAAAAATATTTTAAAATTTTAAAGTTAAATTAAAAGAAAATATTTGTACATAGATTAAAACAAGAGTGACTTTTATTTGCAAGAATATTTTGTATATTTAAATTTTTAAAGCGTTGAAAATACAATCTTTAAGACAATTTTTTCGATATAAATCATTAATATATATATATATATATATATATATATATATATTAAGTACATGTTAGTATTTTTCTTAAAGAATAAAAAAATAGTTTAATTGCACACTATTAGTGTGTTTATTTACATTAATGCATGCTATTACATTAAATCGACATGAACCATAAAAATATTTTTTGAAATGTTCTTTTTTATGATATTTTCTATGCACAATTATCGACATTAATGTATTCTTTTTTCATCCCTTTTTATGAAAACCGTTTTGATCAAATCTAATTTTGAATTTGTTTTTTTAAATTAATTTTAATAACATATGTCTTCAAAAGACATCTAATATGAATCTTTAGAAACGTGTTTAAGAATGGACTATTGTCATTTTTAGCAAAAGTTTTTATTTAAATGTTAATGTTAGAAATAATCCCAATTTGAAGTATTTATTTATTTTTAGTAGTATGAGATGTATTAACCCATTACTATTTGTTAGTTTTTTGTTTATTTAATAATACTAATTAGTTGTCAGTAAAAAAATGGCAATAGTTATTAATTTAACATTTTTAATATTATTTCATATGTTTCATGTATAATTGGTATTTATTATTTTGCAATCTTAATGTTTATTAGGTGTTAATATTACTTAGTCTTATTTATTTTTAAAATATTTTAAATTATTAGTCGAAAATAAAAAGTATACCAAATAAAATATGAATCAAATTGAAATTGCGGAAATCATATAATGGTAATGGTAGAAGTTAGATGAAGAAGAAATGGTTAATCTTGTTCAATGACACTAAGTCTTATTTGATTTTGTTAAGTTAAATTTAGTGTAATGGTGAACTTATAATTCAGTTAATTTGCAACCAAATTTTATACATTGTTTTATAAACACCAATTGAGAGACAAAGGGATGAGAATGATACATTTTTATATGAACTATAATAAAGAGAGAGACAATAACATACACGAGCAACTAGACTAGATTTATACGTCAAAATTGCAGTGCAAGTAAGGGAAAATTTATGATCTCAAACACGATTGTACGAACATAATCGATTGAAGTGGTTAAAACACAATTTTTGATTGATAAGATTTAAATTTTAACATTCAATCTATAAATATTCAATGTATCTAATTTTTTAAAAATATTATTGATTAATTAAAATATATCATTTGCACACATTTATGATTTCATAATATATCGTTTTTACACATCTGACCTAACACTTTTTAATTAAGTTATAATAGAAAAAAAGAACTATTTTTTCAACGAAATAGATTAATGTAAATGAATGACTAATTTTTTTCTTCTCTTTGAAATTAATCTAAATTGAAATGAAGTGCATATAATTTGAATATTGAAATGAAATACTTTATTTTCTAAACTGGTCCAAATCTAAATGCAAGAATTGTGTGAATAGTTTGATAGAAAACAATAAATAAAGATTAATAAGACATTTTGGAAAAGGTATATGGAAGAAATGAGTCAGCAAAAAAGGGAAGGGAAGGATTTGTTAGTTGTTATGTTAGTTATTAACAGTTGAAAGAAAAAGAAAGAAATTGGTAATGCCACGCTATGATCCACAAATCAGTTAGTTATTTGTGGTACCGTTCTCTACGCTGAACGCTTCATCTGCGTTGCATTTTTTGAGATGGAAAACAAAAATCAACCCATCGAGGGAAAGAAGAAGAAGAAGAAGAAACCTAAGCAACAATGTCCGTCATCGACATTCTCTTCCGTGTTGACGCCGTTTGCAAAAAATATGACAAATACGACATTGACAAACAGCGTGAACTCAATGCTTACGGTGATGACGCCTTCGCTCGTCTATACGCCGCAGTTGAATCCACCATTCAACAAGCTCTCAATGTTCCCTTCTCTTCCCTTTTCTCTTTCTTTTCTTCATTAACCCCAATTTTATTCATTTTTTAATATTTAATTTAGTTTTTTTTTTCCCTTTCAAATATCTAGAAATCTGAGATTGCTTCCACGGAGAAGAATAGAGCAGTTGCTGCGACTTTGAATGCAGAGGTTCGTAGATTCAAGGGTAGATTGATGGATGAAGTTCCTAAACTGCGCAAGCTTGTAAACAAGAAGGTTTGCATTGTTTCATACCTATTCATATACAGAATCTTCTCATTTTTAGTAGTTTTTAGATTCTCATTTTTTTTGAAAAGATTATTAAACAGATAAAAAGTTGTTGATTTTGCTGCATTAAGTAACATTAATTTAAGTCAAGAAAAGTACTAGTCTTGCTTGATTATTATTGCACTCAAATATAGCTGATGTGACATCAATTGCTGCTGCAATGTAGCAGTTGCAATCTCGCTGTCGTATATACATCAAAAACCACAGCGACCGTTTTGGTTTAACCATGTTGAGCTTTTTATGTTTGGCATAAGAAGGAATGATGGATTAGAGAAGTAGTATTAATCTTTTGAAGGAGTTTGAATATGTGGGTGAAGCCAAATTAATTTGTGTATGATCATAAACTTTAATAATTTGGCAGCTAATTCAAGTTCTTGACCTCCTATAAGAAACAAGTGGCTAGATATTATAGTTTCAGTCTTTCAGAAACCTTTTCAATATGCTCAAAGGCTCATTTTCTATTTGTGTAGGTTTAAGTTTGAATTAATTAATGGATAAAAATCAAAATAAACAAGGCATCCTCTCAAAAGGGTTTAAATGGAAACCAATGCTATTTATATTTATGTATTACTATTATTTCACAAGAGGGAGGGTTTTACTGAGCTTCAGTTTGCTTTCTGGGGCCTAGTTCATTGTTATCTTCAATTGGCAATAATAAAAGCATGGATATGAATGCATTTACAATTCTAATCCTGTCACTTACAGGTTAAAGGTCTCACAAAAGAAGACATAGCCATTCGTCAGGATCTTGTTCTTGCGTTGCCAGAAAGAATCCAAGCAATACCAGATGGGATTACCTCTGCTGCTGGTCATACCGCAGGATGGGCGGCTACCTCATCTCATCCGCATATCAAGTTTGATTCATCAGGTGACTAGTGTTGCTGAAACTAATCACATTTTATAGAGACATTTGAATTATGAATTAATAATGGTTGTCTCTTTCATTCGAACTTCAGAGGGACACCTTGACAGTGAATATTTCAATCAAACTGAAGAATCCAGTCAGTTTCGAAACGAATATGAAATGCGCAAGATGAAACAGGTGCGGCAGATTTGTGCTTTACTTAACTTTGGTGTCTATGCTAAAAGAAGAAAGGGCCTGATTTTTATTTTGTTTGATGGTATTTGTCACTGGCTGATCTTGTGCAATTCAGGAATGATTCCAATTCTGATTTCTGCAGGATGAAGGCCTTGATATCATATCAGAAGGATTGGATACTTTGAAAAATCTAGCCCATGATATGAATGAGGTTGGTTATGTATCTAGTATTTCTATTAATTCCATTTGGAGATGATAGATTTTATGATGATGATCATTTTCTCTCTTTTTTTTTCGTCCTCAACTATGTTCAGGAATTAGATCGGCAAGTTCCTTTAATGGATGAAATCGACACAAAGGTAAAGTTCCTAGGTTGAAATAAATAAATTTCTAAAATAATATTGCAAGTATGTCATAAATACGTCATAATGAGCTGTGTGCTTGGCCTGATTATACAGGTGGATAAGGCAACAAGTGATGTAAGAAACACTAACTTGAGGATCAAGAAAACTCTCACTGAGGTAATTAATATAATTAATTGCACTCTCATTTGCATGAAAATTTGAAAGTTTCCATTGAAATATAATATCTGTTTCCTCTCCAGCTGAGGTCTAGTCGAAATTTCTGCATCGACATCATTCTACTGTGTGTTCTTCTGGGAATCGTTTCATATTTATACAAGTAAGTCCTATATCCTACCGCTGGCTACCATGCATTCTAATTCAAAACATGGTTGGCATTAAAAATATTTGCTTTTATTCTTTTTGTTACAGTGCACTCAGGTGACTTCTATGATATTGCATCCTTACACTATCTGTGGGCTTTCTGCGTAATTTTTGAATAGTTCAGCTGCTGAAGGATGGCAACATATATATTATCAATGTATTATGTAACTCTTTGATGTATTAACATGTCACTTACACATGTTATCATTCTTTCCAATAACATTTATATGTACCTTATTTGCAAAAAAGAAAGTATAAAGTATGAGTTACAAATTACAAATAATCTTCCCACTTCAATATGATTTTGTTGAAATTACATGAAACTCCTCCAATAGGTTGGAGGAATAGAAATTGTATTTACAAGTTTTCATTGCTAAGTAGGATATGAAGTTCTTGTACAATGACACAGTGCACACTTAAGAAACTAATTTGCCAAATGACAAGCTTGTTTATTTGGCCATGGCAATATTCACATCGTTGTCACAGAATTTCATGAATCATGGAAACTTCAATATCTAGTTATTTGCCAGATGTTGCAGGTAGCAATAATTTTATAACCACACATAAAAGAAATAGAACTATAATTCACTTGAATGTTTGAGGCCCATTGTCGTTCCGGTTACTTCTATACTTCATTGTTGCTGGTATCATTCTGCAAAGTTTAATTCATTTAGTTCTTGAAAATCGATGCTAGGATTTGGTGTGCTCCCATTGAAAATCTCATAGCAGTTCAATTCTCTATTGGTCAAGACCTTGTTAAAAGATTTGTCTATTTTGTTCTCAGTGTTGATTTTGCTTGTAAAAGAAATGAGATTCTCAAACTGATCATCATCCTCATTAGATTTTCTTGTCAGTGGGTTGAAGTAACATTCCAAAGAAGGGATTGTAGTTTGAGAATTCACTTTATTGGAACCTTCTTCATGCTCTGAAGTTAGGTTGTTGCCTTTGCTTCCCTTAAAGCTCAAACTTGACATGTTCTCATTTGGAGGTATAACTCCACCAACAAGAATCGAGGCTATGATCTGATAGTCTTTGTATTGATAATCTGTGATCATGTCAGCTCGAAACTTCGTGTTTGTCGGATGTTCTTCACTCCTCTGTAGGTTTATTGGTATGTTTGGCTCACAAGGATTTTCGTGATTTTCAGATAAATTCTTTGATGAGTAGCCTTTATGTCGAACTCGGCACAATACCCACTCATCCAACTGTGACAGCAAGAGAAATGCTTATTATTGCATTGAGTTCAAGTACTGTGAATAAAAGCCAACGATGGCTTATGAAAATAGCTAATAGCTTATATGAAAACAATTTAACTTGAACACTTACTCGCATGGAACCTTTTAGCTTGAAAGATTTTGTTGTTGTGTCAATCAACCTATATTCATTCATGATCCAATCTGTCTTAGCTCCCTTAGGAGGTCTACCTGAATAAAACACAAGAGCTTTCTTCACTCCTATATGCTTTGATCCACATGAAGAAATAATTGGCCTATCAGTTCCTGTTGCCTTCCAGTATCCCGAACCTGTTGCTCTGTTTGGCCTTAATCCATTTGGGTACTTTCGATCTCTCGGGCTAAAGAAATACCATTCTTCCTCCCCAAACAAAGACTTCTCTGCACAATCACAAGAAAAAGAAAAACAGGTTCGATTTTCTAAACTACAATATGTTGGATCTAGATTTTCTGTTGTTAAAAAAGCATGCGTTTACACACAGTAAACAATCTCGACCATCAATCTGAGATTATATGGTTCAGATTACACAAAAACAAAATCTGTTTTGAACGATCTCAGTCATTAGTTTGAGTTTAGAGGGTTGAGATTGAAAACTGTGCGGCGCAGTTACTGCACTAATCTGGATCCCTATATGTTAAATAAGAATTGGTAAATACTAAATATAAAGAGTAGATGGCAAAGAGTGAAAGAACATACTTGGTAACTCCCATGGGTTATACTTATATAGATCAATTTCAGCTATAATAGAAGCTGGAAGTGGAAGTGATTTGATTTTGTTTTGCAAGTAATGAACTATGAGTTCTTCATCAGAAGGGTGAAATCTAAAACCAGGTGGAAAAGTGTAACTGGAACCCTTTTGTTTTCCTTCCATCAAAAGAATTTTATTATGCTTTGTTCTTGACAATGGAATCAAAAAGTACCGGTAATACCTATTTAGCTTGGTTTAAATAAGAGATTAAAGTGTTTTGGAATTATATATAGTTTTAGTTCCATGCAGATACTTAAACATTATGGTGAAGATATTAGGGAGAGGAACCAATTGGTTGCATGTAAAGTTTGAGATTAGAAGACAAAGAAACCGATCGATTTGGATTTATTCAATGAATGAATTGACATTCACCTACGTACTAGCAAGTTGCGCATGAAAGTTGGATTCTGATAATAGTTTTTCTGCTTAACACCTCATCAGCATAATGTACAGTGGTTCTGCTATAAAGTGAGATTTGTAAAAGATTATAATTAAGTTTAATTGATGTTGTTAGCATAATAAGTTAGTGTCACTTGTGAAAAAAGAAAAAATGTTACCTGATTAACCACTAAAGAGAGGTTACTTGTTTGATTGGATTACAGAATACAAAGGAGCAATTTAACAGCCTCTGATTTTGACTCTAAAATAATAGTAATACGCTAAGTAAAAGAAAATAATAAACTTTAATTAAAAAAAACAAACAAATTTTTGCTAATTATATTTTTGCCAAGTTATAAATTAGTTTCAATTGCGAATAAATAGATTGCGAGCAAGACTTAATACTAATGTTATCATCCAACAAGAGGAGTAAAATGACAAAAGTGTAAACCCGATCAAGGAAAAAAAAAAACTAATATAGCTAAACTAACATTTACTTATAAAAAAATATACTTCAAATTTACTGTGAAATTGGATGCTCTCCAAGAGAGTTTGTATTGTAAAAATAGTGTTTGTTTTACCATAACGAGATACACTTAAAGTAAATATTATCTTAGTGAAAAGATAAAATATTAAGTAACAAGATGCATTTTAAAAAATCAGAAAAACAATTTTCTTGATATTTTCATAATAATTATTCACTTTAAAAAGATTTTACCACTATATTAACAAATAAAATTAACACATTTAAAAAAAATAAAATAAAAATGTTTGTCTCAATAATCTATATCAGTAGTCAGTACACCATACTTATGGTTACTTAAAAGTTCCAAGTAAAAATGTGTTTTCCTTCTTATTCCCCAAAAATATAGGACGACAGTATGAGATATGCTCTGGAGAGCTTTGTGATTCCCATGGCATAGGTTTCAGCGCTAATTTAGCCCGTGTCCCCGGAGAACTACATTACATGACTTGTCTTTTTACAAACACGTAGGAATAATTTTTTTTGTTTTTTCTCCTGTCATGAAACAATTCCATAGAGTTTCCAAACAAACCATAAACTCCACGTTACGAGGGCACTATATAATATATACACTATTATAATACATCTCCTTATATGCATGACGTCAATTTGACAACATTTTTTAAATAACTTGGTAGCTAGATTCATACAGCTGATCATCCTAAAAAAATGAGACATCTCAAATTTAAATTTAAAACTCAGTATAGACATTAATGTCTCTGCAGTTAGACATATATTTATACGGAATATAGTTTTGACATTTATTATTACACTTTTGTTAGTTGTAATTCAAATAAGTTATTTACCGAAACTAAATTTACGCTTATTTAATAAATTAAATTTATAAAAATTACGTGAACTAAATTCATACAATTTATTTAGATGTAATTAAAAAGAGAAAAGACATGTAATCAACAAAAGTGTATAATAATAATAATATTAATAATAATAATAATAATAATAATTATTATTATTATTATTATTATTATTATCCAAATTAATATTGACAAATGGTTGAACGGAAGGGGAAGATTATGCAAAGGCAAAAAGGAGAAGATTTTAACTTTTGCAGCAACGTTTAGGTGTTAAACAAACCGATGAAACCCAGGTATTGAGTTTGTTGGGGAGCAATGAAAGCATCATTATTAGATTGGACATAAAAAAAACATAGTTCCAATCGATTAAGGTTGTCATTTTTAGACGAAGGAATAATTCCATGCGTCCATCCCGAAGCTCATCATAGTTGCCAAGCATTTACTGAACACTCCTCGCCCGTCACTCCAACTATTCATCACAATTGTCTTTTCTTCACAGATTCAAACCGTTTTGCTATTTCAATAATCGACCAAAATACACCTTTCCTCCATTTTCTTTTAGGTTTTTAAGTTTATTTATTTTTATTTTATTCTTTAAGTTATATTCGATTTACTTCATTAATTTTTAAAATATATTAAATTATAAATAATATTATTTAAGTTTAATTTTTTTAAAAATTATTATTATAAAATATTAAGATATAATTGAAACGTCATCGATGAATTGACTATATAAGTTTTTTTTAACGTAAAAAAAATTAAAAACATTAATTATTGAGAAAATTAAAAAAATATAAACAATTTATAAAATTTAATGAATGTTTTCTAAATGATTATATATGAAAGACATATCATTATATCATTGAGTAGAATTTTTAATGATTAAAATTTTTTAGTTGAGTTAATTGTTGTCAAAATTAAGATAAAAAACTAACCGTGTAAACATAACGTAACTTAAATAGCTAAATCAAGATAGAATAAACTTAAAAAAGTTAAACGAAAATTGAATTAAATTTAAAAAATTATAAATATATTTTTGTCTTCAATAATCTCTCTGTCGCACTATAATTTTAATTATTTTTTCAAATTACTTCTTCAAAACTTTATCATATTTTGCATTTATCATGCGAAAAAAAACACTAATGGATAATTTAGTAAAATAATATTTATTTTTATTCTATTTATTGTGTTTCTTAAAATATTTATGAATAACATTTATTTTGCGACAAATAAAATATGCAATTAGAAAGGCCATCCTAACAATACAACTGACACTCAAAACTTAAATCTTTATTATTTCATGATAAAAATTATTTTATATTAATTATAATAAATACATTTTATGTCTCATAATGAGTGTTACGTTTGTTTGAATTCATGCATATTAAGACATGCTGGTAAATAAAAGAAAGAGAATACTTATTTTATCAAATTGTCTTTCTTAAGTATTGATGTGTTTTCTATGATAATTGATGCTTTTAAAATAGTGTATACATTAATAATTGAAAGATACATGATAGTTGATTACGAACTAATTTTACATTGACGGTCAATCAAGTGATTGTATTGTTGTAACTGCTTGAGACAATAATCACACCATGAATGGTTGAGATTGATTATCAATGTAAAATAGTTTTATTATATTTCAAGTCATGATCAATCATATAAATTATGACAAAAGTCAAATATTATTAATGATCTTATGAGTAATATCATATAAACTAAAAAATTAAATGCACTTTTTTACTCTTTAAAATTTTCAATCATGCGATTTTGTGCTGTAGTAATTTTTTCGGTCATTAAAAAAAAAACAAGTGTATTTAATTTGTGACATCACATAATTTTAGTCAAAATTTAATTAGGATCTTAAAACTACCTCTTATTTAGCCTAAAACACTTAAAATTTAAGACTTAATTATTCAAAACATATAGATTGTGCTAATTATTAAAGATTCGAATTAAATATGCATAAATGCACACACATTATATATACCTCCTATCACTTGTATTAGTACCCGAGTTTTTGACCACATGTTGCTTGTACGTAGTTTTAATTCCCGCTTCAGCTAAATTAACTTATGCATTTTAAACAAATATAACATCAATCTCATTTATTATAATATATTCTTGTACAAATACAAAGATTCCCTCATTTTTCACTTTCAATGCTCAGTCATAAACACTCAAAACATTTACCTCAAACAAAATATACATTCAAAAATAAAGTAGTATAGTATCTAGTTCATTATTGGCATATTTAGTATAAGTTTGAATAAAAAGTGATTTTTGTCGATTTCACTCATGTTGGAGTAGTTTATGTTGCAAGAAACTCCACATAAACAATTCCAACAAGTGCCACCCACATTCCACACATGTCAATTCTCACACCACCAGAGTTCTCAATAGGAACAATCTGCGTCGTCGATCCAGAAGAATCATTTGATGATGGCGGCTTCACCTTATCAGCCTTCGGCGCCTTAGCATCGTCCTTCGCGGGCGCCGGGGCTAAAGATGGCGCCGCCACACTTTTCTTTTTACCAAAAAATTCGGACGGAATAAGCACTTTACCAACTTTATAAATAGCAAGATGTTTATCACTATATACAACTCCGTTAATCGTAGTGTTAACTTGTCCAGTTGAAATGTTCACATTTCCACCATAACTAATGACGTTAAGTTCAACTTTTCCAGGTTTGTTTCCAGCAAGTGTTCTAACAGGGTTAGTCAAAGTATCGAAATTGGAGGTTGAAACAAAATCAGTAATAACGTGGAATTGAAGAAGTTCGAGTTTTTGTTCATTGGAGAGTGTGTTGAGGAACCCTGGTTTGAGTTCTGAGAAAGAGGAATCTTCTGGTGCTAGAATTGTTAACCCACCAGATTTTATGGTTATGAGTTGTGAGTTTAGTTGGTTGATTAATTGTGTTGTTTTCATGAGTCGGAGGAAGATGTTGAATGAATTTGCTGTTTTTAAGATTTGAGCTATGTCTGTCGTTGGATTTTCAGGGGTACTGTGGTCATTTGGTGATGGGGGTAATTTTGGGATTAATGGTTTTGTTGGGGGTGAAATGGGTGGGTTTGGGGGAGATTGAATTGGTGACGTGGCAGGGGATAGGGTTGCTAATGTGAGGGAAATTAGTTGTAGTGAAATTAGTGAGATGCATAAGAGAGATTGGTTTTGATTTTTAATAATCATTTTAGGATATGGAAAATGAGGAGGGTTATGGGAATTGTACTTGTGATGAGTGTAATTGGAGATAGGGGGTTTATATTGAGATTTGTGGAAAATGATTGGTGGGTGAATGGTTTGTTTAATTGTGATTTGTGAACTTAATTTTGTTATATGGTTGGGAGATTTGTGTGGTGTTGTGTCGAATATGATGGAGACTTTGAAGGATGTTTTGGAAAGAGAAAAATTAATATTTGGGGGCTAGTTAGGGAGAGTGAGGTGTAGGGATGCATAAGATGTGAGAACAATTGGATTTGTGCAATGTGAATATAGTGTATATATCATTATTTTGGTAAGGGTATTAAGATGGTGCAATGTGAATATAGTGTATATATCATTATTTTGGTAAGGGTATTAAGATGGCTCGTCATTGAAGATTGAATCATGGAGCAACTTTATTTTTATTTATTTTTGCTTGTGAATGTAGGAAAACAGAGTGAGAGCTCAATTTGATCTAGGTGGGTGATTATATAGGAGATAGATAGAGATGCATGCACGTGTTGCTTTCGTTTAGAAATCATTCTAAAATCAGCTTTATTTTTTTATTCTAATTAAATAAAAAAAAACTTTCATATTTAAATGTGTTTTATTGTTTTTTTTAAAGATAAAATTCGGAAAGTGCAACTTTTGTCTATTGGTAATCGTATTAAAATCAAACTCTTAATATGAAAATGAACTATTCTCTTTATAATAGGAATGATGTAGTGGGCGAACACTATTATACATGGAATACTTTTATATAATTTTCGTGTCAATTATTTTTATTAAATCTTTAGACAATTGGATTTGTAATTTTATTTAGTCTGAGGACATTTCTTTGAAGATTAGACAATTGGATTTATAATTTTATCTAGTCTGAGGACATTTCTTTGAAAAATGTTATATGATTGTTTGGAGAATGTTTGTCAACCAATTGAAGAGGGAGACTTGGGTTTGCGTTCTATAAAAGTCAATAACATTGTTGGTCTTTTGAAATTTTTATGGGATTTTTTTTTCCTGAGTACTCAAACTCAACGGTCTTATTTAATGCATAGTATCACCCTTCATAATAATTCTCAAAATTAAGTATCGTATATTGTCTTCAATTTGGTTGGATATTTATGTTCCTCTCTCTTTAATTAATGATAATGTTTCCTGACAACTTGGTGATTTTTTGAATATTGTTATCTCACTCGATTTCTGTTTTACTTACATTCCTATTGAAGTTCATCCTCTTCTTTAGACTAAGATTAAGGATTGCATAGTTAACAACACTTGAACTATATCTAGTATTTTAAACTATAGTCTTGTGCGCGGCGAGGTCGATAATACTATTATTCCTATGTTTGAGACTTATGATCACTTAGTCTGGTCTCTTTCAACTTCTAGTGATTTAAGCTTCAAAGATGCATACACTTTTCTACAATCTTATGGAATTTCTACTCCATGGGCTAAGCTTATATGTAATCATTGTGTTCCTCTATCTCATTCCTTTCTTCTTTGGAGAATTTATCTTGGAATGATGCCCATTGATGAGATTCTTTGGAAAAAAGGGGTTTATTAATGTGTCTATTTATTCTCTCTGTGGCCATGATGCTGAAACTACTCAACATATTTTCTTTGATTGCTCATTTGTCCAATGCATTCGTTTGTGACTTGAGGAAATTTTAATGACTAACTTGTCTTCTTATAGCCTTTTGTAGGTCTAATTGGAGTCATCAGGTGAGAGATGTGGTCATATATGATGTGATCGTAGCGCCGCTTCTTTTGGATGGCTTGCTATGCCTCTTGGTATTCACAATGCTCTTTTTGTACACCTAAAGTGTGTCATACTAATGATTGAGATAACTTTTGAGAAATGGTGGCATAACCTTTTGCTAGAATGTGATTCAAGTTTAGTGGTGGTTGTTTTCTAAAACTCACAACTTGTCCCTTGGAGACTTTGAAATAGATGAAAAAAATTGTATTTTTCTCACCTCCCAAAAGATGTTTCATTGTTCTCATTTTTTAAGGAGGAAAACTCTTGCGTCAGTTTGATGGCTAATTTTGATATTTCCATGCAAGAATTTGTTTGGTAAAATATTATTTCTCCTTATATTTCGGAGGAGTTTTTTAGATATATAATTAAACTTCGTACTTTTAAATTATTTTGATGTATTTAGGTTTGACTATTGCCGCTTACTTCTTTTGTATTTTTATCTTTTTTTCTTTAATATGAAGAGGATTGTTAGAGCTGAGGGTAACAACCTAGTTCGGATGATTGACACTAATGATATCTTCTGCACTATTTATTTGGCAAAACATTTCTTTTATATTCATTTTACAAGAGAAACATGCATAATTGTGGACTATTATGAAAGGAAAATGTGTACAAGGGGTGACCCCAGTTCTAGCCCTTCTTTTTCATAAGAAAATGGTTAAATTACACTTTTTATTTTCAAATTTTAATTTGGTTTATAATTTTTTTTTGTTTTATTTTGATTTCTTAAGTTTCAAACGTTAAAATACTTTGGTCATTTGAATTATTTTTTCATTTTATTTTGATCTCTTACATTATCGATATTAAATATTTTCATTTTTTAAATTACAAGCATTAATTATTTTGATCTCTTAAATTATAAATTCTAGACATTAAAAAAATAATCAAAATGTTTAATATTTGTAACATAGAGACTAAGAGAGTTCGATTCCTATTCTAATTTAACACATTAATTTGACAAGGTTTGTCAATATTATTTTCGTAATGCAAAATATTATTATGCTGTTATACTTCACTGCCCTTTCAAAATATTTTGAAAATATTCACTGGTTCTCTAATTCTTTGATAATTTATCCCATCTTCTTAATGTTATTTATGTGTTAACTTATCACTTTTTGTGTCTTTTTATTAAAAAAATACACCTAAAATACCAAATTAAAATTACATTTGGGATGAATGAGTATATATCCAATATAACCAACCATCAATATTGATATGATATAAGTGATAGAAATTTGAGTTATTTAAGTATTTAATCATGAGTTTAATCTTTGTTTAATATGGATGGGAATAGAGATTGTTTTAATTTAATCCATAAATATAAATTAAATCAAATTACTCAAACCAAACATTCAGACAATTTTACAAGGAAAAAACATGGTTCACACCAATATCAGAACAGACCAAAACAAAGTTCAAAAGAGAAAATAAAACAAAAGAAATATGCTCAATTAATTGTTTCAAATCATTGCCACAGCAACAAAAGCTACTCCAAGTGACACCAACATTGTTCTTGTTCCTTCAATTGTAATGAAACTCACTGCTCCAGATTTTTTCTGACCCTGTGTTGTCTCACCATCCTCATTATCTTCTGCAGAAGATGATTTATCCTTATGATCATCAGCTTTAGGTGCTTTTGCAGCAACAGGAGCAGAAGCATGTACCTTAGAAGGAAAGAAATCCAAAGGAAGCAAAACTTTATCCAAACGATAAATTGCAAGCTTGTTATCTTGATACACAACACCAGTAACAGTAGCATTAACAACACCAGTTGAAATATTAACACTGTTACCAAGCGATTCAACATTAAATGGAAGCTTCAAAGGGTCTTTACCAGCTACTGTTTCAACTGGGTTACTTAAAGAATCGAAATTGTTGCTGTCAACAAACTGTGGAAGAATGTGGAACTGTAAAAGTTCGATTTTTTTGTTTTCGTTTAGCGAGTTGAGGAACCCGGGTTTGAGATTCGAGAAAGCCGAGTCATCGGGTGCGAAGATTGTTAGTCCTCCGCTTTTTGCTGTTATGAGCTGCGAGTTTAAGTTGTCGATGATTTCGGTTGTTTTTAAGAGACGGGTTAGGATGGCGAATGTTTTTGCCTTTTTGAGGATTTTGGTTATGTCGTCTGGTGTGGAGGAATCAGAGGTGTCTGGTAATGTTGGGACTAATGGTTTTGATGATGTTGGTGATGGTGATTTTGGTGCTGGTGCAAGTTTTGGGGATGATGCTGGTGCTGTTGATGCTGTGTTAATGGGAGAATAGAATGAGGAGAATGTGAGTAGAAAGAGTGAGAAAGAAAATAGAATTTGTTGTTTCATGTTTGGTTTTTGATGATTGGATATTTTCCTAATTTGTTGTATGTTGGATGTGTGAATTGGAGAGTAAGGAGGGGATGGATTTATATTGTGGATTAGAAAATGATTGGTAGGTGTAATGTTATAGTTCTCTAGTTGTGATTTTGGTGGTATGAATAATCTGTCCTTCTAGAGAATAAGGATCTTTTATCTTATTTTTATTGGCATCACTTTTGGTTACATGAATATTTTGGGTATGAAGTTTTGATGTGATGAGCAGTGAACTATTGAAAAAAATATGTGTTATACGGATAAAAGATTATTTATAAAAAAATGATATTACTCATCTTATAAATTTTTCAATATATAATTTAAGATATATTAAAATCTACTCGATCGACTCATCTAATAAAACTTAAGTTAATGCAATCCTAATTATTTAATCAAGCGTTACTCTATTGTTAAACACAATAGACCAAACTATGTTATTCAATTGTATATATTTAATCAAATTTTCTTTATATTTTGGGTTTGAAGTTTCTCCACAAACATATTGTTTTATACAATAGTAGTAATGGATGAATGTAATTGATTTATTATATTAGGGGATAAGAAAAGAAGTTATTTTGTGATTGGAGTGAAGCTGATCTCACAGGTAGTGATTTTGATATAGTTGAGGAGGTTGCACTTTCTCTTTTCTCATGATAGTATGTAGTATCTTTATATAATAATATCACCATTAACGACAGCAAACAAAAAATAAAATAAAAAAATTAGATTGAAATTAGCCTTAATTTTCCATCTTCTTTTTTGGGTGGTGTCTACAATGAAGTTCCTCACTCTGTATACATATAAAAAGGAGCCCTCCTCACCTTAGGAGCCACTTTTGTTTTTTACCTCTTATAAAAAGTAGAACATATAAATACTTATGCTATATTTTCATTTGGGAGACAATTGCTATCCCAAAATTTGTTCTTAATCACATGTCTTAATGATTCAAGGAATTTTACTCTATATATTTTGTTATATATAAAAATAAAATAAAAAATAGACAAATGGGCTTTCAGCCCAAACTAGTAAACAATAATTGGGACATCTTTGCTTTTTGTTGATAGAAAAAAGGATATCTTTGGTTTTTTTCTTGGAGTTAATTGCTACATATATTTGAAAGAAGAAAAAAAATAGACAAACGAGTCTTGATTTGATTTTTTAGGTTGATATATTAGTTTTGGCTTAGATGGTTTTAGTCAGTTTTGGTTTGATGATAGAAATATGCTAATTTAGACTGTACGAAGTTTATGTCTAACAAATCGTATATTAAATTGTAAGTGTGTAGCGTTAAGATGCGTTTGGAAAAGTATTCTATTTTGAAAACAAAAAAGTGTTAAGATGCGTTTGGAAAAGTATGAAACTAGATTATAAGTGTGTAGCGTTCATTGGACGTGCAACTTAACTCAAGTAAATGTGAAAGCAAACATGCTATAAATGTCAAAATAAAACTCAGTGCACTTCAATGTTGCTATGCTTTGTAAGTTGAAGCCAACATCGCCAACCTTGTACATAAATATATGTTTAACTAAAATGATAAAAGTTTTACCTTATAAGTTTAAGAGGCATTTGAAAATCCTTCATTAACTACTGTAAAATAGTCACTAATATCACTTGAGTTTATGACAATTTATTATACACAAAATTGTAACCTCCATATATTTCAACTTGTTTTGTGTCTGTCCAACAATCCATGATAATGCAGTCGTGAACTCGTACAGATTTTAGTTTTTTGACGATGAGTCCATTACTTTTCTTATTGGAAATATTTACTTTGACCACTATAAGTATTTTCACAAGTTCATCAATTACATCTTACATAGTACACAAAACTTCTCATTATAACAAAGCACAAGATTATGAGCTTTTTACCTTTTCAACAAAAAAATGACAACTAATAAAGAAGAAAGAATATAAACAAATCTTCAAAAATGAATACAATTTATCACCACAAACTTGACTTGACCCTCAAGAAATAAAATAAATGACAATCATTAAAAAGTGCTGCAAAGCATTCATGTGAAATTCAACAACAATGAACCAAAAATTAACAGAGTTTCTGAATTCTGCATAATGAGTTTGTAACTCTCATAAGAGTCACAATGAAAACACATTTGCAGCGGAAACTAAAGCAAATGACATGACCAACATTATGATTCCATTTTTATCCTTCAAAGTGATAGCATTAGATTGATCATTATCATCTGAAGAAGAAGGACCCTCTGTAGATTTTTTCTTAGAATCCTCCTTACTCTTTTGTGGTGCAGGAGCAGGTGGAGGTGACTTAGGAACGAAGAAATCCCTCGGAAGAAGAACCTTATCAACTTGATAAATAGCAAGTTGATGATCAGAATAAACACTACCACCAACAGTAGCATTAACAACACCAGTTGTTAAATTCACTTGATTCCCAGAACTTGTTATGTTCAATGCCAACCTTGTAGGATCATCGCCGGCCTGTGTTCGAACCGGGTTGCTTAAAGTATCAAAATTTGAGATGGAGACAAAATTTGGTAGTTCATGGAATTGAATGAGTTCATTCTTTTGTTGGTCGTTAAGGGAATTGAGGAAACCAGGTTTGAGGGTAGAAAAGGAATTGTCGTTTGGTGCAAAGAGTGTTAGTCCATTGTTTGAGTTTAGGAGCTGTGCATTGATTTGTGTTGCTACTTGTGTTGTTTGGAGGAGACGGATTAGTGTGGTGAATCCTCCTGCTTTTTTGAGGATTCTGATTATGTCTGTTGGGGCTGATGATGAAGGTGATGGTGCTGGTGATTGTGATGAAGTTGGTGTACTCAGAATGAGAAAGACTATTAAAAAATATGAGAGACTCAAGAGAGGCTTTTGGAATTTCATTATGACTTTTGTTTGAGGGAATTGTGTTTGCTTCTTCAAGTGTCACTCATCAAATTTATTGAGGATTCAAAAGGGTTATCTTCAAATTAGGTACAATGTTTAGTCACCAAAATTTAATTAGCTGTTAGTATTTACTAATTATTTAGCTTAATGTTAGAACAATAATGTCGGTTCAAAAAAATAAATAATAAAGAACATCTGAAGAATTGATCATAAAATTTGATTAATTATATCTTGGTTTTTTTTTTTTTTTTTTT
>JBBPBS010001143.1:3684860-3704546 GCA_037974835.1 Cicer judaicum | reverse complement strand
ATAGTAGCTGCAATTTATTCAAGTTTAAGCTTTACTATATACAACTTATATTTAGATAAAATTAGAGTTAATTTATGGTAGTCGTAAATTAGTTGTATCTTGATTGTAATAGTCACTTTCGAATTTATATATAAATAACGTCTCGTATCTATTGTAATTAACAAAAAAAATTTATAATACCAATACAATTTTATTTATTCGATTTTCTATTTCATACTTAATTTTGCAAATTATATATTCTATTATATATTACGGTTCAATTTATAAAATTTTCTCAAAAATATTTAAGAGATCTATCTATTTATCACTAATTATAATAATGAGTTATTTGTAACATAGATGTATATATCTCATATTTACTTATAGAGTCAACGAATTTTATATATTAAGAATCAAAGATAATTTATTTTGTTTAATAATTTAATATAAACGATAAATTTTATTAATTCAACTGTTGATTAATGACATAATACATTATTGATTAAACAAACAAAATTTTAAATTTAAATTCATAGTTATGTGACTTAGCGATATTTATTTATATTTTCAGAAATTTATTATATATTCTTTTAAAATTATTTAATTAAATAACAAATAATTTTAAAATTCATTGTATATATTGAGTTATGAAACATAGTAACTTATTTTAGATTTATTTTTAGAGTCAAACGTATCTTCGCTATATATATATATATATATATATATATATATATTCTCTTCTTTTTCTTTCTGAAGATTAATTAATTATTGAAAGGTAGTGTGTCAAATAAGACATTATTGTAGTAGCTAGCTAGCCAGTTGGATTTTGCTTAGGAAGGCAGGAAAAATAGTGGGATGGGATCTCAAGTGGTTGTGTGGGCAAAAAAAAGATGGGAATGATTGCTTAGCATTTACTTGTAAGTTGAAATTGTTCTGAATAAAGAAGAAATAATCAATTGTATTTGCTGCTATCTTAAGAAACAACTCCCATTTTTTATTTTCTTTTTTTTTCCTTCCAATTTTAGGAAGTTTTATGATAATGATATTTTAGGTTGGCTAAGTTGTTTCTCCGATCAAGCTTTTTTAATACTAAGTTCAACTCTTTATTTTATTGCATCATATAGAATAAAAATCGATTAAACACTTTTCCGAATGATTAATTGAAAGAGTCTGTTTGCTAGACTTAGATTCGTTAATTAGACATAGATAAAAATAAAATAGAAGAAAAATTGATAAAATAATTAAATGATGTATATTTTTTTTTTGTATATGTCAAAATAATTTTTATTTAGATTTATAGATTAATTTATGTATTTTTTTTAGAGATATAAATTAAATTTATAAACTCCATATCACTCTAACTCTCTTGAGTTATTAAACAACTTTATAACTCTCTTAAATAAATTTGTGTTTAGTCAATAATTTCAAAGATAATAATTTTTAAGATCCGATTTTTAAATAAGATTTGTATTTATTTGTGAATGGGTTGCTAAATAGCAAAAAAAATTAACAGTGATGGTCTGTTTATAAAACATTAATGAGGCTAATCTTACACTCATTGAAAGTTTCAACAAGCTATGTTAAAAATTAACAAAAGACACTAAAATTTAAAACCAACAGAGAGACATTTTGACATGATGTTGAGTTTTTAGTAAAGGGAACTAATTCATGGACATTAATTTATCCCACTTGCATGAGTTGTTGAAAGGTCCAGTTTACGGTTGCTTTGAGATAAGAGGATGGAATAGAGGTAATCTATCACCATTATTATTATTATTATTATTATTATTATTATTATTATTATTATTATGCTCCGTTTGTTACAAATTTTCAATTTAGAAATTTTAACGAAACAAATGAAACCAATAAGAGGTGAAAGATACAATGGAGCATTGCTTTAGGTGGTCATAATTTAATTTTGTGATAATATGACACTCAAATGTTATCAACTGATGAAGTGTTATAATTGCATATGCTTACACATGTCACATGGGAAAACATAACATATCATCACAATTCAGATCAAATAAAACCCTTTCATTTCAAACATTGCTTCATTTTTTTAATAAAGAAAAACTATCTTTGGGGAGGTATTGAGTTTCTAAACAAAGACAAATCACAATTATAAGTTCATATATCACAAAAAATATGAAAAATATAAGAATCAACAAAAGATTTTAGATTTGGAAAATACTATAAGTAATGAATTATATTGATTATTTCTACCTCTACAAGAAGAAAAAAAATACATCATATAAGTCACCACCTCGTCATCAAGAGCTGACAATTTGAGAGGCATCGGTCCTAACATGGACTCAGACTCAAACTTCGACGAATTGTTGAGTCACACGTTGATTAGATCTATAATATTTTATATTAGTTGCTCAAACTTCTTCTTACAACAAGTAATAACCATATATGTACTCAACAAAATCAAAATTGATTGGACTTAATTCTTCGTATAAAAGAAGTGTTGTTAAGAAAAAATATATACAATTCATTATGATCACTGAAATACTAACTTGAGTTTCTTAGTGTTTACTAATACACCACCCTATCCAAAAAGTAGAACCACCACCTTATATCTTACTAGTTCGACCGAAACCTCACATAACACCTCCCAAGTAGAAGTAGAAGGTTGTGCATGGGTTATCAAGATTTTGAACAATGCCACCAATCAAACACATGGTTTCAGTTGTATTTGGGTCGTTGAATTACTCAACAACCAATAATTCAGGACATGAATAGGCTACCAAGCCATCAAGCCCAAAAATGTCTTTTTCTTTCTATCATCATTGATTCTTAATTTAGAATAATATCAACTTGACACTCCAGCTACTTCTCTACTCCCATATAAAATAGTCATTTTACTATTTTATTAAAAATTCTTTTTTTTTTCTTTCAAAAAATCCCAAACCTAATTGTGTTCTGATAATTTCTTTTTTAAAATTGAAATTTAATATTTTATGAGAATAAAATGTCAAACAATAATGTTACGGTCTATATTATATATTGATCACCCCTTTGATCATGCTATGATATTGAAACTGGAGTAACAACCAATAAATATAAATATTAACAACAAAGTGAATTTGCATAGAATTAAAAAGAGACGAAAACAAGAGAAAAGATGCTTAGCAAATTATAAAAGCAAAGAACCTACCAAAGTTACATAAAAAAAAAATAAAGAAAAAGGGAGCACTCATTTGTCATACTTAGGTGCAAAATTAGATGTATGGGTGACCTTTGAAATTTGAATTCGGCTGTCATTACTCCAACAAAAGTCACCGTCCTATAATCGTCGCTTCTATTTTTGCATCACAAAAAATAAAATTATTTAACAATTGCCTTTTTTTAATTAATTAAAATTAATTCTTAACTAATATCCTCAAGAATTGATAAACTTGATTAAAAAACACAAATGATATCCACGTCACAAAAATGATTCAATAATGCAATAGTTATAATAGTAGTAGTATTAATTGTTGGTTGTGATATGGGTGAGTTAGTTAGGCTGCTCACTTCCACCCTCCAATGACATTTAATTAGTTTTCCAAATTAGATATTTACCTAATATGTCTTCAAAAGAAGATGCATTTTTTACTATTTTGGTTAAAAATACAATGCATGTGTTTGAGTTGGTTAAACAATGCTAAATTTATGTAAAAGATTATAGTACAAAATTTTTACAATCTTCAATCTAAAATATAAGAGAAGATAAATAGAAAAAAAAATTAAATTAAATATATTAACATTTTTATCTATATTTAAGATCCAAACCGTGTGTCATTAAATAAATAAAATGCATCCAAAAAGCATTAAGTGGGTGCAGTAGAAGAAGCCGAGGATGTCACCACCGACAACCTTTTTATTCGTGAACACACAGTTGACACCTGGCATGCACCACTTCTTCTTCTCATAGAGTGCACAATCTTCTTCTTCTTCTGCTACACACGCACGTGACTCAACGCAGAAGCATGCGTAACAGATAAACCAAAATAGGCTTGTTTATTATTGTAATTTATTACCATTGCCATTTTGATTCAGAGAAGAGAAAAGTGTCTTTCTTTCCTTGTGGGTTTTGTTTTGTGTTTGTTCCCCAAAAAAAGACCATGGAAGTGACCCAGATTGTGTTGGTTCTTCTTTGGTTATTCCCAATTATGTTTTGTGCCAATGTGGAGTATGATCATAGAGCATTAGTCATTGATGGTAAACGCAGGGTCTTGATTTCTGGTTCTATTCACTACCCTCGTAGTACTCCACAGGTCTGTCTGTCTCTCTCTCTCTCTCTCTGTGATTTTGCGTGTTCTTGCATTGTCTTTGATCTTAAAACACTGTTGAATCTGTTGTTGTAGATGTGGCCAGACCTTATTCAGAAATCCAAAGATGGAGGACTTGATGTGATTGAAACCTATGTTTTCTGGAACTTAAATGAACCAGTTCGAGGCCAGGTTTCTATTTTCTTTGTTCTTTTCTGTTATGTCATATTGTTCCTCTTGCTTTCATTTCACCATTGTATTGCATTTGTTAATTGTGATTAGTTTTCTGATTAGTCAAACACAAACGAAATGTGTGAAAGAAGAGTTTGCACTGCAGCTATAATGCCTGTTTGGATTGACTTATTCGAGATTATCTACTCATAGAAACATTTTTTAAGCTATTTGAGAGAGCTTATATAGACAGCTTATGACATGTTCAGTAGTTGTTTTCAGCTTATTCTATGATAGTTTATGAAAATGCTTATGCTATAAACACTTAATTAAATTGTTTATCCAAACAGTTTAGTAGTGAAAAAAAAAATGAAAAAAAAGTGTCCTTGTTAAGCTGAATTGCTAATTCTTGAAAGCATGAAATGTTGAATACTTTTTTGGTCTAGTTTTGATAAAAAAAAAAGGACAGATTTAGCTTAGAAAAGTTATTAGCATTAACATGAAATTGATTTTTGCAGTATGATTTTGATGGGAGGAAAGATTTGGTGAAATTTGTTAAGACAGTAGCTGAGGCAGGTTTATATGTGCATCTCCGAATCGGTCCATACGCTTGTGCTGAATGGAACTATGGGTAAAGTTTGTTCCTTTCTGTCTATTATTTTTCTGGGGTGTTCATGTCTAATTGAGGGTTTTAACTTCATAACAGTGGTTTCCCTCTTTGGCTGCACTTCATTCCTGGGATTAAGTTTCGAACCGACAATGAACCATTCAAGGTAACCTTCACCCTTCTGCTTCATTCTATTGTCCTTAAATTCGAGTTCACTTTTCAGAAAACTTTATTTTCAGGCAGAAATGAAGCGATTCACGGCTAAAATTGTTGATCTCATGAAGCAAGAGAAACTATATGCATCACAGGGTGGACCTATAATTTTATCTCAGGTTTTATTATTTTCTTTTTTGTCTTTAAAAGAAATTGCTAACATGTAGTTCTTGAAGTATGATTAAGATATTTTTGTAGAATTTTTAAGGTGAAAGCTTATATTTGTTAATGTGAGAGTTTTTGCACTTTCCAATGACAGATTGAAAATGAGTATGGAAACATTGATTCAGCGTATGGTTCTGCTGCTAAATCCTACATCAATTGGGCAGCAACAATGGCTACATCTCTTGATACCGGTGTTCCTTGGGTCATGTGTCAGCAAGGAGATGCTCCTGATCCTATTGTAAGTTTTCTCTTTTAATATGTCAACATTATGTTTGGAAATTGTATTTTTTCCTGATGCTAATGTACGGCAACAGGAAGCTAGCAGAGATAGCTTCTCGCGTTCCACCTTGATTTCTCTTCTCAGAACCCAATACCAAACATCCTATAAGTGTTTCCGGGTTTATGATTTACTAGATAATTGTCTGTGTTCTAGAAAAAGGAATATTAGTATGCTGTTGACATTCATCTTACTTGATTTTTACTTTAACCGCTCGCAGATTAATACATGCAATGGATTTTACTGCGATCAATTCACACCAAACTCGAATACAAAGCCAAAAATGTGGACCGAGAATTGGAGTGGATGGTTAGTGTCCTTTTTTATATAAACCATTTCATTATTTCATTGAAATGTATTCCTCCATATGTGATGTGATGGATTTTGCATCTTCTGTTTGTTATTTTTTCAATCTTTTGAACTATTTGCAATGGTAGGTTTCTTTCATTTGGTGGTGCTGTTCCTTATAGACCTGTGGAAGATCTCGCATTCGCCGTGGCACGCTTTTTCCAACGAGGCGGAACATTTCAAAATTACTATATGGTATTGCAACCTGAACTAATGTTTTTTTCAAGTTCAACTTTACATCATACTACATGATACTATATCATTCTTTAATTGCTTGCTCAAAAACAGTACCATGGAGGGACCAACTTTGACAGAACTTCTGGTGGACCGTTCATTGCTACAAGTTATGATTATGATGCACCAATCGATGAGTATGGTATGCATTCCTTCAACTTTCATACTGCATAAAAGAAGATACATAAATAGTATTTATAGCATGTATAGTTTATTTCTTATATGTAGAAGAGAAATTACACTGGACAATTTTTGTGTTTTTTTGTAATATGTTTACTGTATGCTGCAGGAATTATTAGGCAACCTAAGTGGGGCCACCTTAAAGATGTACACAAAGCCATTAAGCTTTGTGAAGAAGCATTAATAGCTACTGATCCCAAGATTACATCTCTTGGTCAAAACTTAGAGGTATAGTTGGTATGTATTGAAATTTTGGATGAATTATATATGTGCCTAAAATTCTCCTAGTTTATCAAACTTGTAAGTTTATTTCCCTAAATTAGACCCTGACAGTCTTTTACTATGTAAACCTCAGGCTGCAGTTTACAGGACAGATTCGGTATGTGCTGCCTTTCTCGCTAACGTTGACACTAAATCTGATGTAACTGTAAACTTCAGTGGCAATTCATATCACTTGCCTGCATGGTCTGTGAGCATCTTACCAGATTGCAAGAATGTTGTGCTTAATACTGCAAAGGTTTGATTTACCTTAAATTTGTGTTAAGTTGCTTCAATAACGAATAGTTCCATGACGATTATCGCAATCAAAATAGATAGTTTAATTTAATGGAGTTACTTAGAAAGTGTGATTATTATTCATTTTGTGACTTCTCTTATTTGCTTGTCCGAAAAGTAAGTAAAATTTTGTATGGCAGATTAATTCTGCAACTGTGATTTCAAGCTTCACAACTGAATCTTCAAAAGAAGGTATCGGTTCTTTAGAAGCTTCTAGTTCAAAATGGAGTTGGATAAGCGAACCTATCGGTATTTCAAAGGTTGATTCATCCTCGAAAATTGGTTTACTGGAGCAAATAAATACCACAGCCGATAGAAGTGACTACTTGTGGTACTCATTAAGGTAGACAAGCCTCCAAGTTTGAAAAATATTTCCTCTTACCTATGACTTCTTGATAACAATTCTCTTGTGTTTTTTTTTAAAGCACCGATCTTAAGGATGATCCTGGTTCTCAAACTGTCCTTCACATTGAATCACTTGGCCATGCTCTTCATGCTTTCATAAATGGAAAGCTTGCAGGTAAGTCTATAACAATATATAAAGGCAATACCCTTTTTTAGTGTAGACTACTTTACTTTCCAAATATATCCTTTTCAGTTTTCTCTTTTGAATTATTGAATAGTAACTATCTATGATGTAATTGAAAAATTCTCAGGGAGTCAAGCAGGAAACAGTGGCAAAGCTAAGCTTAATGTGGACATCCCCATCACACTAGTTTCTGGAAAAAACAGCATTGATCTTCTGAGTTTAACAGTGGGACTTCAGGTTCAGTTTTTCTTATTATAATGCATATAAGGAATTACAAAAAGAAAATATTTATGAAGTTATGCATTTTCTCATTACTATATAAGCTAACATGAACCTTATCCACATCAGAACTATGGAGCTTTTTTTGACACAGTGGGAGCAGGGATCACCGGTCCAGTGATATTGAAAGGTTTGAAGAATGGCAGCACTCTTGATCTTTCCTCTCAGCAGTGGACATATCAGGTCAATCTTAACTTTTGATTCGAGACTAATCTATTGTTCCTTCTTTCTGGTTCAACTCTCATAGTGTGCTCTTAAAAATTTTGATACAGGTTGGCCTAAAAGGTGAAGAGTTAGGTCTATCTAGTGGAAGTTCTGGAGGGTGGAATTCACAATCTACCTTCCCTAAGAACCAACCATTGACTTGGTACAAGGTAATCTTATTTTCATATTATATGCAGAATATTTCTTACTTGTGGTGGCATAACACAATTTAAATGAAGGGAGTGCTACTATATGAAAAATGTTTTTGGTACTAACCAATGTAGTACATGTTGCATTAGACAAACTTCGATGCTCCGTCCGGCAGCAACCCAGTTGCAATTGACTTCACGGGGATGGGAAAAGGCGAGGCTTGGGTAAACGGACAAAGCATCGGGCGATACTGGCCTACATATGTCTCTTCAAACGCCGGTTGCACAGACTCATGCAACTATAGAGGACCTTATACTTCATCTAAATGTCGAAAGAATTGCGGAAAACCATCACAAACATTGTAAGTGTTGGCAATTTTCAATGACAAAAGTAATTGAATGTGAAAATAATCTTGATCTATGATGTAACTGAGAAACTAATCCTGCAGATACCATGTACCGAGATCTTGGTTGAAACCAAATGACAACATCCTTGTATTGTTTGAGGAAAGTGGCGGTGATCCAACACAAATATCATTTGCTACAAAAGAGCTAGGAAGTTTGTGTGCACATGTATCTGAATCTCATCCACCTCCAATAGACTTGTGGAACTCAGATACAGAATCAGGAAGGAAATTAGGGCCTGCATTGTTGCTCAAGTGTCCTATTCATAATCAAGTCATTTCATCCATCAAATTTGCAAGCTATGGAACACCACTAGGGACTTGTGGAAACTTCTACCACGGACGCTGCAGCAGCAATAAGGCGCTGTCAATTGTACAGAAGGTGTTTATCTAGATTCCTCTTCCCTTTCAAACTTGTTATGTTTCACTTTTTTTGTTAACTATGTTATTGGTGTGAGATATCCACCGGCTTTGTCAACGACTAATCCCTCGTTGGGACCTAGTTGCTCGGTCACCTTTAGTGGAGTCTCCTCTCCAGCCACGTTTTTTCCATTCACAAGTCTTGAACCCGATACCTTGTTTAAGCGATCTAAATCCAATTCGACTCTGCCCAACGTAATGTTGGATCTTTGGTTTACTTGCTAATTTTTTAGGTTTCACTTTGGTCCTGACCAACTCAAATGATCTTTTTAACAGGCTTGCATTGGATCAAGCAGTTGTAGTGTTGGAGTATCAACGGATACATTTGGAAACCCTTGTAAAGGAGTTTCGAAGAGTTTAGCTGTTGAAGCTACTTGTGCATAGAAAGACATGTATTCCCTCCAAGAACACTCACCAATTGTCTTCAACTCTTGGTTGAAGATGCTTCTTGTTAGTTCAAACTAGAGTTGTATTCTAGGAACATGTCATAAAAAATTGGCAATTACAATAGTGTAGTAATATCACTTGCAATAAAAGAAACAAAAGTGTGGTCCATGATGATGCAAGATACGTGATATAAAATAGTGTTTTTATTTTTGTTGTTATTTTATGAAAAGGATGGTAATGGTCCCATACGTGTAATACAAGCACTTATGGATTAGAGTTGGATTGACATAATTGTATGGGAAATTTTTTACTTAATTGGAAAATGATGTATTTGAAAACTTCAATATTTAATATGTCCAAGTTGCACATTGTGGTAGGTTTAAGGAATATGAGAAACTTATAGCAAATTGAGATTTAAGAAAAGGATTGTCATACGAAAACATTATGGTTGGCCCTTATTTGTTTTGGATGGAAAATGCAATATTATAAAGTAGAAAGATAAATACAGTATGTCAATATCATGAAGTGTACGAAATTTCATAATTAATATGTAGTCGATTAAAATATGGACTAAAAAATTTGTAGTTAATACATAACTATGACTTATATACAATATAGTTAAACAATTCATAGCGGATTTGTTACAACTAATTGAACTTAGCACTAAACAAATAACAAAATAATTGAACATCCTATGTATTATTTAATAGATAAATATAAAAATAATTTATAAATAACAAAAGTACATATCAATATGGGTTAGTCCAAGTGATGAATAGTTTAGTTTTTATACGAATCACAACTCAAGCTACCTGGGATTCAGCTAAATTTAATTTGATATTATAAAAAGTTTCTTATAAATTTAGTTTTAAAAAAGAAAGAACAAAAAAAGCTTTATTCCGTTGTAATATGTGAAAATGTATTTTGAGTTGCATAATGACATAACATGGGAGGGAGCCCTTTATAGTCTCTGTTAAAGAGATCTTCAAACGTGGCCAACCTGTTACTACTGTTTTTCTTTCCTCCTAAAAATTAAAGAAATTAATTTTCATAAATTGAAATATAATTTAAATATAGCTATAATTAAATTTAAATATTTTTAATTGAATGTGATTCACAGACAATATAAAATACTTTTATATTCATTATAAAACTGATTTAATAATTTCTGTAAAATCTAATTCAATTAATAAATATAACTAATAAAATATCGATTTGACCATAAAAAAAATGGTAAAACAACAAAATTTAAAATCGTTATTGAACAGTATCCTTCTTTAGCTTTGCAATTTCACATTTGGCTGTATTTAACCATCTTTTTTTCTTGACTGAAATTACACCCCGAATCTCTTTCTCTCTCTCATCCCAATTTGGTTTCTTCCACGCAGGGTTTCTCTCGTTCCACCGTTTTCTCCTCCTCATTCACAATTTTCAATTCGATAAGGGGTTTTTTCCCCTTCGTTTCCTTTGAATCGCTTTCAGGGGATATAATTTCATCTTTCTCGATTGAATTTTGGAATTAGGGTTCCGCGTTTTACTCCAAAGGCCGTCCATTGTTGCTGGAATTTCAGGCTTTTGGAGCTTCTTGGTCAAAGGTTCTTCCATCTTTTGTCATTTTCTGCCACAAACAATTAAAAAATGTAATCTGCTTAACATTTTCATTATCTTATGATTATGATATGATATCCTTTATCGTTGTCGTTTCTCTTTGATGGCGGCTAAATTTATATTCTTTTATTTCTCCTAATTTTATCTCTAATGTTTTTTTAATAATGGGTGACTTTTCTTTGTCTGTATTTTGTTAAAATTATTATTTTTTTATAATATTTTTCATGTTTCTGTTCATAGAAAAAGGTCAACGAATTATTGGTGGTGAGTTGTGGGCTGAGCCTGCAACCATTGTTAGAAACTGGAGATATCGCAATGTTGGGTGTCAATCGTAGTGATTTCAATTTCTTTAGCGGTTTTCTCCACCTAGCTGAATGGCATCCCTTAGAATAGCGATGTTATATTGGGCTTGAAGCCCTTCCTTTACTTTCATAAAAGGTAATCATCAAAAATCATATTTTGTGTGTAGTTTTGGTAAATATCATATTTTGCTTTTGATGAGATATTTATGTTCTGTAGGGTCAGCAGAGAAGTTAGTTGTTAGGAGGATATTTGCTTTGGCCATTTGGGTTGAGTTAGATTGATGCTGTGATGGTTGATTATAGGAGTTTTTCATTTACCAAAATGATTGGCTGCTGGAGTTGCTTCGGGTTGATAAAAAAACAGAGGCGTCAACGTACTAAGCGCGGCATCAACAATTTTCTCTCCCAAGGGCTATTGACGGATGGAGAAACTGAAGGGGATGAAGTTTCGTATAGTGGTGACTATACTAGTAACACCACCAGTGGAGATGATAGTGAGGTGCAAAATTTACCCAATCGTTCAGAGGATATTTTGAACTTTAGAGCAGAGAATGGCATGATTTGTAGGCCTTTTCCTGTTAAAGAGACTGTTAAGCTTGTTCGTTCGGAGGTAACTGTCTGCATAGCTTTTTCTGTTTTTGCTGTAAAGGTTCTTTCTGTTTTTAGTGGTTAACTGAACATCAAGGCTAGATTCAATAGTGTGGGTGGGTGAATGATTTTGGTTCAATATTGGTGAAAATTGCTCTCATTGTGCCTTGATTACTCTAAGGCTTCCAGAGCCTTAGCTGAATTGTGTTCAATTTAAATATAATTTTGAAAGAAGAATTCGTCAGTTTTTTTAATGAGTGATGTATGTCAAAGGGAGGTTGTCTTTCGTTTTTAGGCAACATTTTTATCAATTTTGGTAACTTGATATCGTGTTAAGGTTGGACAGTGAAATTTTTTGGGGTTATTGCTTTCTTTGTAGTCATGGCTTCTTTTTCCATGTTTCTTCCCTTGTAAATTTCAAGAGTTGTATATCCTATATGTTAATCTTGCTGTTGATTGAGTCACATGTCTTTTTATGTTCAGTGTGTCTGGAACCCATTTGATTGATTATTTGTATTGAGGCAAAACTTCTTTATTGTATATGATGTAATTTCTGTCATAACTTTTATTTAATTTCTGCCACTCTTTCAGGATGACAATGGGAACAAGATGTTAAATGAGTATATTCGAGAGTATAAGATTGGTTCTGGAAGCTATGGCAAAGTGGTAAGTGAAGTGTATGCGAAATTACACTTTCTATTATCTCAATGAGCTTGCTTTCCTGAGCCCCTTCCCTGTTATGCATTGCAGGCTCTTTATGAAAGTAGTGTTGATGGACATCATTATGCAATTAAGGTAAGGACACTTTTAGTGTTAGCAGGCATACCACTTTATGATTGGAAAGTTTTCTTTTTTGACAGAGCAGAAGTCACTGTTCCTGATAATAGGGAAGTGTACGTAGGTAGATTGTTGGACTAGTTAGTTGCTAGAGTGACTGAGCAGTTGCACACTCTATTATATTAGGAGATTGAAAACCAATCAAACATGCCTGCCTGCCTGCCTGTATTGTTATTATTAAGATATGGGCATTGCTGATGATTTATTAAAGTTAAACCTTTTGAACTGCAGTCTTTTCATAAGTCTCACTTACGGAAACTTCGAGTTGCTCCATCTGAGACTGCCATGACTGATGTTCTACGTGAGGTATTTTTCTTTTAGTATATTTCTTTTGGTAAGCAGTGGAGTTTTCCACATTGCATGGTCAGTTCATTGACTTCTTAATATTATTTTCAGTCATAATTTACACTAGAAATGTGTTTCAAGTGTGAATATAACAAATCTGGTCAACAAGTTGCTTGATACCCAGTGGCTTCTGCTTTATTTTTCAGTTTATACCTACTTACTATGCGATAACTACTGCATAATTTCTGCTCCAGATGTCCATTATTTTGGAATCTATTGTCACTAGTTGTTCTTTTTATACAATGGCATGCATATAGGTCAGCCTTAGAAAATATAAATGTTGGCCTCTCCCTTAGGCTAGATGTCCATTAATGTTCGTATGGAATATGTAGTCATTTGGTGTTCTTGTAGTAGCATGCATATAGGTCAGTTCTAGAGAATATGATTTTTTTTTTTTTCTTTTGCTTTATAGGTTAGTTGTTTTAGAAATTTTTTGTAGTTGCTACAGTAGTTTAAAATGCACACTTGCTTTACTTTCAGGTACTTATCATGAAAATGCTGGAACATCCTAATATAGTTAATCTCATCGAGGTGATTGATGACCCAGAGTCAGATGACTTCTACATGGGTACTCATGATTAGTTTATTATTGGTTTTGTTTTATTTTACTGATTGGTTGCTTCTACTGAAATTTCTACAAATTTGAGTGATCTTCAAGTTTGAATAAGAATCCATTGTAAGTTCTGTTCTGTGTTTAACTGCTAACTTTTACTTGTACAGTACTTGAATATGTCGAAGGCAAATGGGTTTGTGAGGGTTCAGGTCGTCAATGTGCCTTAGGTGAAGAGACTGCTAGGAAATACATGCGTGATATAGTCTCGGGATTAACATATCTTCATGCTCATGTAATATCTCTCAACCAATCTTTTTTTGGGTTAATGTTGACTCATCTCTCTCTCTGAGACCCTTATGCTATGCTTGTAATTTTCCCAATCTCAGGTTGTTTAGTTCATGTATTTCACAATTTAATGATTTCTTTTCATAAGAAATGTTTTATGAAATGGATTACAGAACTAGATACCGCTGCAAAAAAATAGTTGTATAATTTACAGGTTGAAGCTCATATCCTTCATGCTTTTCAGATCGGTTTTGTTTGTGTGTGTGTGTTGAAGCTGTAAATTTTGACATAAATGTTTAAGTTATCTGCAACTATGTCTTTTTCGCGCCCTAATAGAAATGCATTTTATTAGATAATTATGCATGAAAAAACTCTTATCCAACTTATCATTTATTTATTTGTATATGGTGACACTCATTCATTTTACATGCTTTGAAATCATTTGACCAAGTAATTATGGTGATTCTTTTATTGTTTGAAACACAGAATATAGTTCATGGGGATATAAAACCTGATAATTTGTTGATTACTCGCAATGGGACAGTAAAGATAGGGGATTTCAGTGTCAGCCAGGCTTTTGAGGTAATTCTGAACTATACTTTAAAGATATGAAAGTTGATACCCACATTAACCTTATTCTATGCGAAATTGAAAATGATTGGAAGAAATGAAAGCTGATGAATTTTTCACTTGAAACTGGAAATTCATTGATGTGCCAATTGCATAATTTATATAAGCCTCTTATGTTGTTAATTTTTAATACACCGATATAAGAAATAATAGAACAATTTAGTTAATCTGATGAAGTTATGATTTTTGCTCAAAATGATTAATCAATCAGAGTGTATATGTTGACGTTTTAATTTTTCCTACATCCCCAAGCACATTCATGCATCCTTCTACATTCTCCATGAGTTATATTGGCCACATTTAATGTGTGCTAAAGATATATCCTGCCAATTAATATAGAACCCATGCTTGCATTCACTTTGCAGGACGGTAGTGATGAACTTCGTCGATCACCTGGCACTCCTGTTTTCACGGCACCAGAATGTTGTTTAGGTTACATTTCTTTTTTCAAGCTTGCGAGATACTTTGCTTTGTGAAATCAATCAATGCCCATATTCTCATTGCAGCTTTGTTTGTTGATGTTATTTAGGCCTTACTTATCACGGTAAAGCTTCTGACACGTGGGCAGTAGGAGTTACTTTGTACTGTATGATATTGGGTGAATACCCATTTCTCGGAGACACACTTCAAGATACATACGACAGAGTAAGATTTATATTAACTTCATCTTCACCCTAACATATTATTATGTAGACTTAATTTACATATTTTCAACCTGTCCTAATGAAATCCAAACTTCATGTTTTCTTACTTTTCCAGATAGTCAATAATACTATAGAACTCCCAGATGACATAAACCCGCAGTTAAAGAACTTAATAGAAGGATTGCTTTGCAAAGGTACATGGCATTCAACTTCTGTTAACTCCTGTTAAAAGGGGCATAGCATAACTATATATATGCTGCATTTGGATTGACTTATACACATTTTATTTGATATTATGCATTGACATAAGTGCTTGTCAAAATTGTTTGGGAGTACTTGTAATTACAAAAACTATTGATATGTTTGTAAGCTGTTTTCACCTTACTATAGTAAATATTCTATGATAGCTTATGGAAGCAACTTGCAACTTATATGTGTAGAAATAGTTTCTATATCAACACTTAAGTAAACAGTTTATCCAAACACATATTCCATGTCAATTTGCATTGTTTAGCTCTTGTTCCTACACAAACTTTTTTACCAACCTAATTTTATTTTGTGCAGCTCATTTACCTTATGGTTCTCAATTGAATTTGTGTTTTGCAGACCCAAGTCTAAGGATGACTTTGGCTGATGTTGCTGAGCATGCTTGGGTTATTGGAAATGATGGGCCAATTGGTGAGTACTCGTGTTGGTGTAAACGCAAGAGCCTGGTGAACGAAGACTTTGAGGAGAGCAATGTGCTTGTTTGAACCACCACACGAACTAAATTATTTGAAGTTGGGATTTCTTAATGTACACTGGCAAAGCCCATTAATCTTATTTCGTTTATATATCCCTTTTGACCCTATGTTGGTATGTTATGATTATAGAGAAAGTCACGAAGGAAACCTTGGAGTTAAAGAAAATAGGTTCATGTTTGTTGAAGATAATAAGACAAGTCTTTGTTTCTTTTATGTTTTTGTTGTGAAGCATTTGAAAATTTGTGCTTAGGGACAGGGAGAAGTTGTTTTGGATGAACTTAGATATTCACAGATACTACTTAGAGATTAATTGTCTTAAAGCTGCGGAAATTTATTTAAGGAGTTGATTAAAGAATGGTGTTATGTTATTTGCATTTGAGCATCTTTGGTCTTCTATGACTTCGGGTTGGGATGTATATAAGCCAAGAAGCATGTGTTGTGTTATAATACCTCTGGTCTTAAATATAAGACATAGCTAGATATGTATTTGATAATTCTTTTTTATTTAGGACCAGTGGTAGGATAAACCAAGAAGCATGTGTTATCTTTTGATGGATATAAACCAAGTAGCATATAAAAGTAAAATAATCATGCACTTCCTTTTGTTTAACTTCTAAAATTTGATGATCTAACCATTCACATGAAGCTTAAACTTCTGTTATGATTGTCAAATTCATAAAGCTCATAAGGTCTCTTTCACATAGTGCATTCTTACCAAACCACCCCAACCCAAGTGCTGTTGCACCCATTCCTCTCAAATAAAATGTATTCCTTCTTATTCTTTTCCTTAATAAAGATAATGATAACAACTTAGCATGATAATAAGCACCAACGTTTTTCAAAACTGAATTCTAGCTTTGTACTTACTTTTAGCATGTTTGGCCCAAAAAATAAGTTGGATTGGATCTGAGGAGTTCCAACTGAAAGTTACTATAGCAATTTGCAACCAATATATAATAATATAAATTATCAAAGAAATATAATAATAAGATAAAGTTGTTGTTGTCGTATACGCGTTGTACTCTGAAAGAAAAATGTTGTACATCTAATCCATAGAAAAAGACAAAAATGGAGGCAGTTTTTGGATGTATCATTCTCACTCCTCAACCATAGTTTTCATTATTTGGGATTTTACCATTTGACTTATAATTCTAAGTTCCTCAACTATAACTAACAAATCCAATTCTCCACGACTCTCTCTCTCTCTCTCTCTCTCTCTAGATATTATATTAGCCAGCACGAAACAAACGGTGCATGAGGAAAAAGCAAAACGTGTGAAAGGGAAAGGTTTCTTTTGCAAATACCAAGAGATTTTCCTTCTCTCTATTTATATTATTTTTAAACTTTCATACGGCACTACCCAACAAGGTCAACAGTGTATATAAACTTTTAAATATTATTAAGGAGTATACTATTTACTATTCTATGCAGATCTTTGTTTGTTTGGTTGTCATTTTTTATTCTTCTTATTAAGAAATAAAATAAAATAATAAGGATTGAAAATAAAAATGTGATACATTTAAAAATAATAAAATAAAAATATTTTCTTATGTTGACTAAAACATAAAATTATATATTTTAGGAATAATTTAAACTTTAAATAAAGGCCATTAATTTTGTAGGAGTAAATTTTTGGCATCTCATTCAAAAACTATTGAGTCAAATGCAAAATTATCTAAATATAAATGTTCGACTAAATAGAATCATGTAAGTTTTAATAAATTTTAAACAATGCATTATTAAAAAAATTATCACTTTCCTCTTCTGTCCTCAATGTTTAAATTTTTATTTATAATTGAGCATGCTTTTCTCTTCGTCCTATATAAAAATAAAATGGCTTGATAAAAAATTTAGTCTATTTATTTACACTAATTTACTAAATTAATTTTTTTATTTTAAAATCTAACTATTTTAATTCTTTTATTTATTAATAATATTTCCAGTCTAAAAAATAAACACAGATAGCTAGTTGAATGAGTCATATTTATTTGTAGAGCAGCAATGTAACGTTGTGAAGATTAGAACGATATGCCAATAAATTGAACATGTCAAATTCAATTGACTATCAGTCAAATATTGGAATCTTTGGTAGCATCTCACTTCTGAACCGACACGGAAATTTTAGTCTCCAAAACACATTTTATTTTCTCCTTTTGTATTTCTTTATATGTACTCTAAAAAATAACTGAAATTTTAATATTAAACAATTTTCCGTTGCAAAAAGTAACAATATCTAACGGTTTTAATTAGTTCTACTTCTATCATAGACTGACGTAATGACTCGACATTCGGTGCTTGCAGCTTACGAAGAATATACATTTTTCTGATTTGTTTATTCGAAAATAAGTAAAGTTGTTTGTTGCTGAACTGGATTGGTGTTGGCATGAAAATGAAGTTTTCAAACTTTGAACAAAATGGAAAGAAAAATTAAAGTATGAAACATCTAATATAAGTTTTAATTTTAGATCATGTATAAGTCGCACTTGTAAATTGACATGACTCAAAGGATGTGATGCACCAAATAAACTTCGTTTGGTAGAAAAAAAATGGGGATACACAGAGAAAATAAAAATAAGTGAACTTCATTTGTTGTTATGTATTAAAAATAAAGCAAAATTCATTTTTTTTTGTTAGAAAATCAAAATTGAAAATAGTAGCAACAAACTTTCATTTATACATCCTTTCATCATACTCTTTATATGTGTTGCATTTCACAATTATAGTGTAGGACTCCTTTGATTATGAAATAAAACTAAAATTTATTAGCGACTATTGTGTCCCAATTTTTTCTCAAAGGACTATAATATGGGTTTTCTTTTTTAAGGGATCAGAATTCACTTTTATTTTTAATTATAAATCATATTTCCTCCTATTAATATTAAGTATTATATATATTTTTAGACTTTATCAAATTTTATTATTATTGTTTTAAAAAATATTGGTTTATAATTTATCTATTTTTACTGATTCACGAAATTGGTCTTTTATTTTAAAAGTCGACAATTTTAATGTTTCTTTGATTTTTTTTTTAATTAAAAAATAATGACGCAATATATTTTAAACAACTATAATGAATGATGTAGAATGATTAAAACGTGTAAAAATTTGGATTTCAACTTTGAAAGTTTTTTATTTTCTTTTAAATTTAATTAATGACATGAATAATTAATGTATCTAAATAATTCTATATTATAGAATTGTATGTCACGTCATTAAAAATATGTTAAATTGACATTTTTTAGTTTAAAAATATGAGACCAAAATTGTCGACTTTTAAAATAAGGAGACTAATTGCGTGAATTGATAATAATAGAGAGACCAAAAGTACAAATAAGTCAAAAATATTTTTCATCATCAATTTTAGTCTTTGTTATTAAATCGATTCATATATACTATTCAAATTTTCAAAAAGATTTTTTATATACTTCTTTGGAATATCTCTCTAAAAAATTTAATTTTATAATAAATAATAAATTAAATATGAATTTTTTAATGTTAAAAAACTTAAGAAACTTAAAGAATGAAAATTTGGATCTATAAATCAAATTTTAAGCTAGTTTTTACAAAGACTTTTATCATAACATGCAAGTGTATTTATAAAATTTAGTTGTATTTTGACAAAAACGTTAATTTATTTTGATTTTATAGAGACTACTACAACTATTGATAAAAAATATTATGGATATTACTAGTCGAAGAAAATATTTATAAGAATTAAAAAAGAAATTTTAAAATTTTATAAAAACTAAAACACATTAATTAGTACTAATATTTAAAAATAAAAGTATGAT
>JBBPBS010001143.1:3658578-3684442 GCA_037974835.1 Cicer judaicum | reverse complement strand
TTTCTTTTTATAAAAAAGAAATTTTAAAATTTTATAAAAACTAAAACACATTAATTAGTACTAATATTTAGAAATAAAAGTATGATAGTTTCTTTTTATAATAAAAAATTAAGATTGATCAAATTATATTCATTCAATAACATTATATCCAACAAATAATTTACAAAATCAATCGTTAGATTAAAAATTAAAATTATATTTATAAATTTTAATATTAATCAATAATTATTTTTTCTATAATTAAAATACGTCAAAAATTAATGTTGAATGTAAATTACACTATTGAGAATGAGCTTAACGAATTTTAATGACATAGAAATTAATGTTAAAATTTACAAATATAATTTATATAATATTAATTTTTAATTCAACTATTGATTTAAAGACTATTCATCTAACTCAAATATTGAATAAGTGTAACTCCTTATTTGATCACTCTTATTAAAAAAATGTATTTACAAATTTTGATGTATAAAATCAAATAGCCTTTGATTAAGAAAATAAAAGTTGTTGAGTTGATGAATCGCAATCTTAGCTGTACTCTGCTGCAATATGTGCCAGTGAAAAAATGCTTCATTATCCTTTAAAAAGTGAGAGGGGGCATAAATACTCTTATAAGGTTTTAAGTTTTAAGTTAATTGATTCCATTTATTTTCCTCGCATTTTTGGTATTAATTTGATTAAGTAAGAGGTGGTGGCATTGCAAAAAATAGCTTTTGAGGATCGACAAGTGGCATTAACAAACACATGATCATGATCATTATCACCATTGGAAATTTGGAATAAACAAAACGTATTAGATTCTCATCCTGCTTTTAGTTTTGCCGATTCCTCTCTTTATATTTTGGTGTTGGCACAAATCTCATCACATTAATATATGTTAAAGAATCTATATATGTTTATTATATAATCTTTTGATCAAATCATCCATGTTTGTTTGTACCTTTCTGCCGTTTATGTTTCTCATTTTTGTTAATTTATATACGAAACGTGGATGTAAGATTACATCTGATCGGCATTTATTTTTTATGAAAGAAAAAAAATCAAATTATAAGATAAGATTAAAAAGGTAGTGGTTAGTTGTAGTAACATGAAGAAACATTGAAGAAAATTATAGAGATCAATACAATTGATCCATCATAAAGTTTAATTCTCTCGGATCCTCCAGCATGACGTAGTACTACAAGAAGTTTATATTATTAAATATTTCATTAGAAGTAACATAAAGTTTTTTTTGTTTTGTTATTTATTAATATTGAAATGAGGAAAACTGATACCCAAATGAACACCAATACTCTTACACAATTTTTTATTTTTTTACTTTTCTAAGTATATATTTATATCTTCCCATTGCCACTATGACACTATGGTTTAGATAATAATTCAAAAAATTAATATAACTTAAATTGAATCGATTTTCGATTGATTTAAATTGTAATATGTACTATATTAATTTAATAATAAAATTACATTAATATAATAAGTTTAAAACAAAATATTGTATATGATATTTTAAAAATTAATATTATATAATATCATACATCAGTTATGTTTAAATTATATGAAATAATAAAAATATATTAATTTAAATAAATAATACATTAATGCAATAATTTATAATAATCAAAAAATAAATAAGCGTCAAAATTTATAAATGCAGTTTAGTTTAATTTTTGAAAATGAATCCAAAATTTAATTTGAATGGTTTTCATAAAAAAAACATTCAAACTCATCTAATAATATTTGATTTTATGCAGTTTTTAATATTTTTAAAAATGTTTATGAATTTTCTTTATTGATTTAGATGTCTAACACTCTTAATTATATTAATAAAACAAGTGTTTTTTTTTTCTATGCTTATGAATTAAGGTTTAGTAAAAGGCATAGGATTCAATTATTTTTATAATTAAAAAAAATAAAATTAGATTAGTCCTATTATTGATAATAGGGTAATGTACTTGAGTCTCGCTCTACATGTATAAATTATAAATTATATATGTGGTCCGTTAACTTAATTTCAGGTAACGTTTTAGTTCTTTAATTTTTTTTTTTCTTTCTATTTTAGAATTTTATCTTTTGAAATAATTTTAATTTTATCCTTTAAGTGGGTTTCTGGTAAGGTAACATTAACAAATTCCCTCGTCCGTTTTCTTCTTAGTTTTCTTTTCTTTCACATTTTCAAATACCTTGTTTGGTCTTCTTCTCTTCCACTCGTTTTCCTCTTATCGTTTTCTTCTTCCATCCATGAAAAATCATATTCATGGTTCCCAAAACTCAAAATCATATTCCTTCCATCCATCCATCACAAGAAATTGAGAAGTATCTTTTATTTGTTTGAACCAAAAAATCATAAATCTAAAACCCTAATATGAGAAAATCAATATGAAAAATAAAATTCCAAAATCCAATCTAACAACCTCAAATAAAATATCGAAAACCATAAACAAAACTTTCTTCCTCTGTTTGGACTCCATTTTGTCACTGTGCGCATCAAAGGTTTCAAAACGGCCATGGATTTTGAGTTTTCGGACCATGAATATGATTTTTCATGGATCGAAGAAGAAAGCGAGAAGAGGAAAATTAGTGGGAGAGGAGAATACCAAACAAAATATTTAGAAATGTCAAAGAGAAAAAACTGAAAAGAAAACGGAAGAGGGAATTTATTAACGTTGTCTTAATGGAAACCCACTTAAAGAGTAAAATTGAAATTATTTCAAAAGATAAAATATTAAAATAAAAAAAAAATAAAAAAAGTTAAAAGACTAAAACGTTCCGAATATAATTTAGCCTAAAAGATACTAAATTTTGGTGTACCTTTTTTCCTTAAATTTTTAATCTTCTTTTAAGCTGGTATATTTACAATTTTATCATTATTGCTTAATTAAATAGTTCAAATTGATTATTTACATTTAAAGATTAAATCATTTTAATATAATATTTCTTTAAATTTTAAATCAAATCAAGTTTAATCTTTAAATCAGACTTAACAAATCTAAATTAAGACTGTTTTAATTTTGAATTGAAAATATAAAAGAAGTTATCATATATAGATAGATGGTTTGAATATATTTCCAGACATTCTCAAATTTAATTTTGTTTTTAAATCATTCGTTTAAGCATGTGTATATGTGACGGTAACATCTAATTTTTCTATGATTTTATGAATATAAAATATATCAATAAAAAAAGTAGTGAAGCAAATCTTATTTTGAGAAGTATGATCGCTGCTACCTATATAATTTTGCCGTCGTGTAGTGAAAAAAGTCAAGTTCCCCGTAGTAAAGAGATAATGTTAAGAGTTTATGAAGTGCCATGCCATAACATTGACTTTAATTATAAGTGATTTTGTAAAGATATTATATTATGATCTTATATTAGGTTTAATTCACATTTAAAAGACTGATTTATAAGATTGACTTTGATTTAAATATGTACTAATTTTTTTTACATCACAACAAAATAAAATTAAGTACAGATGTTGAGAAAACACTATAGTCATTAGAACATTTATTTATATGTAAAAAATATAAATGCTAACAAGTGTCCTATAAGCATTTGTTAAAGAACTAAAAAAAATGTCAATTAAAAACATATTGAAATTTGTGTTTTCAACTTTTTAAAAACTTCAAAATTATTATTATTTTTCTATACAAAACTTCTACTTTTAGTTATTTAACAAATGTTCTTAGAACATTTAAAAACCTTGTTTATATATTATAGAAAATGGATGATAATATATATAAATCTTTATTTCTAAAGACCATAATGATATTAAATTGTAGCATCGAGGGACTTTAATAATATTGCATTGTGGGGAAGGACACTTTAGGAGTGCATTCCATGCCAAAATAAGTTTTTTAGTGTTATAAACAAATACGTTATGAGATTTAAAATTTCGAATATTTTTGTAAAGTTAATAAATAAATTATTAATATTTTATTTAAAATTTATTTTTAACATTTTTTTTATACAAAATAATTTATTAAACTATTGTAATTGAAGTTTCATTTAGAGTCAAAGTGGTAAATAGATGCATCATGATTTTGACCGAGTATAATCAATATAAATATTAATTAAAATAATGATTATGTCAAAAATTGAGAATTAAAAGTTTTTTGTTTTTGTCTGTTGGCCAATGAGTTTGTATAGTATATTTTTTTTGCACTTATAATTTTTAATAAAAAATTATATCTAAAAGAGATTTAAAACGAGTTTTATATAGCTCTTTCAAGAGCATTTTCAACAGTAGTCAAATAAATTCATTCGCCAACGTGTAATTATGTAAAATTTAATTTTTTTTATTAATTTATTAATAATACTAAATTTACGACAGATTTTATTTAATGATATGACTTCAAGATGATGTGGCGCAATATTCCTATTTATTGAAATCACATTGTTGAGTTCATATTTAGAAATACCCACTTAAACTTCAAAATAGTTATAAAAGTGTATTCCAATAATTATAAATGTGGTGAGAGACACTAGAGTATATTCCATGCCAAAATAAGCATTTATATAATTAATGTAGAAACGCGTCACAATTAACTTTATTAATTTAAAAAAATTTAAATAATTTATCTTTTTTGAAACCTTTTGTGGTATTATATGTCAAATTATTATTATAAAAAAATTACGGTGAGGTAATGAACCACATTTATTTCTAGTGCATGCTAAAATAAAATGTGTTTACTTGTATTTAATTTTTTTTATTGAAAATGCTAATTCATTTAGTTAAAAAATAAAGTTTTAATACATGTTGGGAGCTCCATATAAGTGTGAGATTGGACATTATTATATATGTGCACTTTTGTGATAAATCTCGTATTTAATTAGCACTACCGCTAATTTTTTTTTATAAAAGATAAATTGTATATAAATTGATAATTATAAATGAAATATATTAATTTTTATTTTTGTATTTAATTAAATGTTTTATATCAACTTATGAAAACATTTTTTCGGTAAACAATATTTACTATAACACCCGCAAAAAACTAAACAGAAATAAGGTGGAAAGTGTTCTTGCTTACTCCCTCTTTAGCACTTTTATGCTATTGAATGATTGTTAATATATATTTTAGTTACCAAAATAAAATTTGGAAAGTAACAACTTCAAAATCAGCAAGTTATTTTAGCATAACGGTTATCTCAGCCTTATTTAATTAGCTTTTTGTAATACGAATTCCATATATGTTACACAATATCAGTAGTCAATTGCTATAGTTTTCTACTTTATTTTATTTGAAAACACAAACATTCTTTAGATTTGATATATTTGGTTTGATTATCATTACTCCTTCCTCTCAAAATAATTGATCTATTTGTAAAAAAGTATTATTTTAAAATAATTAATTATTTTAATTTTTAATATTCTTCTTATCAATTATATCATATACTTAATATTATTTTCATAATTTTCAATGCAATATTTTTTATTATACATTTATGACATTGATAATGCATTAATATCCAATAAAAATATTTTAGTAAAAAATAATATTTTTCTCTTTTATTTATATATCTTTCTTAATATGTGTGAAAGTATTAAATGATTCAATTATTTTTAAAAGGGGAAAATAATCTAGTGTATTAATTCGACAACAAATAAATTACTTATATAGATATTAGTTAGACTTAAAAACATTTTAAATAGGTTTCTAAAATATTTTGATCTAGTTTTTTATTCAACAAATATGTCATCTATTTTTGGTTACAATGTGATCAACTAAGTAAATCAGTCAAATTATCCGGGGGTTAAATAATCCATTATTATTGCTATTTATAATCTCTATACTGTTAATCCTAATATCAATAGCTATAATCTGATAACCGACCTAACTAACAATATTAGTTTACTTAATTATATGTTATCCTAACAATTACCTGAAATGTAGTGAAAGGACTAAGATTAGTAAAATAAAAAAAATTAGTTTCAACCACACTATAAGACCGCTGACCAGCCATGTTTATTTCATGTTATCATCACTAAAGCCACATGTTTTGGGGAAAAAAATTAATCAAACCCCACTAAAAAGAAAATTTAGACTAATGACCTGGTCAAATTTTGAAACTTGTCCACAATGTTAACTGGTCAATAATTAGGCAAAATTCAGTCAATATCTACAAAAATCCAATGACCAAATCCCCGCTTGAATTTTAATTATTAATTAAAGTTAATTAAATATATTTAATATAGGTTTATAACTATGATATTTAATTACCGGTCTCGAAATATAAAAAACAAAATAAGTCAAATTAATATTTTTAGTCCAATTTGATAAAAACAATTTTTTTTTAACAAGTTTTTGTTTATATTTACGTAGGTTATATATCAATAAATTTTTAATTTTATCAATCAACCATATTTATTTTATATGAAAAAATTTCACCTTATACATAAAATTAATTTCTTAAAACTATAAGTTCATTGAGTGAAAAAAATAAAACTATAAATCCATTAAATTTTAAAGAGTACCCCCAATATCTTTTCTCTTTGGTAATCTTTGAGATATAGACTTATTGTGGTTGATAGGTTTAATCAAGTTCATACCCACAAATTGTACTTCAACTTTTATTGTTTGAGATCCTTTCTCTTCTCATTTACTAGCTAGATTGCAATACATGTACAACAGTAAATAACATGTACAACAGTAAATAACATGTACAACAGTAAATAACATGTACAAAGTTTGGTAACATCAAAGTTGATTTGCTATTGAGTTTGGAGTCATTGAGGCTCATTTATGTTATATGAAAATAGATCTTGTTCATTATTTTTTTTTATAAATAAAAAATTAATATGTTAGTAAATTAATGAGTTAGGTTAGTTTTTAGGATTTAGACTAATGATTTCTTGATTAGTGTTCTTTCAATATTTTTTTATTTTGGGACTTCCTAGAATTTGATCAGGATTTTTTTTAGTTTACCAATTGAATTTTTCTGGGACTTATGTGAAATTAATCAGGAGATTTAAACTTTATACCTCTTGGTTAATATTCTTTTAGATATTATTTTAGTCTCAAGTCACAATAAATCTACTTAAAGAGATTCAACCGAACGATTATTTCATTGGTCCAAACAAATTTAATCTAAACCATTTTGTGAAAACCATAAAAGAATAAATAGACAAAGAAAACTCATCTCTATTTCTTATTCAATATATCACTGCCTAATACAAAATTAATTGTGACTTTTTAAAAGTTATGATTTCTAACTTTGAATTGAACTTGAAGATCCTAATCTTTATGCCATTAAAAATTTAGAAAAAAAATTAAAAGTACTAAAATCCACCTCCATCATAAAAATAAACTAAAAAGTATAAAATTTTAATAGTACTAAAATCCTTTTTTTATAAGCAGTACTAAAATCCTTTAATGGTCAACAGTAGTACAGTACTGTAGAAATCTTTGTAAAAAAATATTTCTAATATTCTTCTTTCATAAAAAAAATATATTTTGTTCTTTGATAAGTAAAAAATGTGGTGTCATGATGATGTTGTAACCTAGACGACAAAAGCAGGAAAAAGAAATAAAATTAGAAAGGGAGGAAAATGAAATTAGGGTAAAATGTAGGGTGAAAAAAGCAAAGTAAAAGAATTGTATGAGTTGTAATATTAAGAATTATTTATATAAAAGAAGTTTGAGGTGTTCACTCTGTTCTCACAATCACATAATAATAAAGTACCACACACTTCATTTTTCTGTCCAAACTTGCAAGCTTCTCTTGTCGCCAACATGCTTTGACGCTATTCCTTTCATTTCTCTCAGATCTTCATCTTCTCTTCACTTTCACTTTCAGGTACCCTTTTCCACATTCTCTCCTACCCCTCTTCTTAAATCAATTATTCTTTTCTCTTTCATATAAAAAATACTTTTTATTTTTTTTATTTTTTTGGATCCGAATCCAGTTTCTGCTTCTTGTGAGAATTGGATCAGCGTTAACACTTTTGTCTAGATTTGATTTTTTTTCGATTTATTTTTAACAGTTTTAACCAAAGTTGTTTCATTTCTTTGTTTTTGTTAATTTGCAGATGGTTCTGTCTCTGTTGAGTTTGAAATCAGACATGCAACTTTGTTGGGATAGTTTCAAATCTTGTCTCTGATTCATTTGGTATTGAACTTTTTTTTTTATCTATTTCACTTTTTCGCAAAGATTATGCTTTTCATGTTTGATTATGTATAAATTGGGAGAAAATTGTCTCTTAAAAAAGGGTTAATTTTTAAGGTTGAGGCAATTGCAGATTGAGATTCCTAACTAATTGATGGAAAAAATTAGTTTATAGATATTGGTTGCATGTGGATATTGGATTGAATTTTGTTTCATGGGTATTCATGATGGAATTATAATTAATTAGTGGAATAAAAATTGTTTTTTTTTTTTTGTTGTTTAGATTCATTTTCCATATGTTAAGGTATTGTTTCGTTTGTTGGTATGGAGTGATGATTCCTTGAGATGTTAAAGGAATTGTTGTGTTTGGATTGTTGTTTGCAGGACGATGAGAAGAAAGTGAATAGCTTTCTTAAAATGGATCGGAGGGAAGGAGTGAATGATGGTTTTCCTAAACTTGGACCAAATGATTCGCTTCTCCCTGGTCTGATCGATGATGTTGCGTTGAATTGTCTTGCTTGGGTTAGTAGATCCGATTACGCGTCTTTATCATGTATTAATAAGAGGTATAGTAAGTTGATCAATAGTGGTTATCTATATGGGTTAAGGAAAGAGTTGGGAGTTGTGGAACATTTGGTTTATTTGGTTTGTGATCCAAGAGGATGGGTAGCGTTCGATCCAAAGATAAGTAGATGGATGGCATTGCCTAAGATACCTTGCGATGAGTGTTTTAACCATGCTGACAAAGAGTCCTTGGCTGTGGGATGTGAGCTATTGGTTTTCGGTAGGGAATTGATGGAGTTTGCTATTTGGAAGTATAGCTTGATTTGCGGTGGTTGGGTGAAGTGTCAGGAGATGAACCAACCTCGCTGTTTGTTTGGATCGAGTAGTCTTGGTTCGATTGCTATTGTAGCCGGCGGAAGTGATAAATATGGAAATGTTCTGAAGTCTGCAGAGTTGTATGACTCCGCATCATGTACATGGGAACTTTTACCGAACATGCACACACCGCGTAGATTGTGCTCTAGTTTTTTTATGGACGGCAAATTCTACGTGATTGGTGGAATGTCGAGCACAACTGTTTCGCTAACTTGTGGGGAGGAGTATGATCTTCAGACAAGAAATTGGCGGAAAATTGAGGGTATGTATCCATATGTTAATGTGGGTGCTCAAGCACCTCCACTTGTGGCAGTTGTCGATAATCAGTTGTATGCAGTCGAGCATCTAACAAACATGGTGAAGAAATACGACAAGGTAAAGAACACTTGGCATGAATTGGGAAGGCTTCCAGTTCGAGCCGATTCTTCTAATGGTTGGGGCCTTGCTTTCAAGGCTTGTGGAGATAAACTTTTGGTTGTAGGTGGACAAAGGGGTCCAGAAGGTGAAGCTATAGTGCTGAATTCATGGTGTCCTAAGTCAGGGGTTAGGAATGGCACCATAGATTGGCAGGTACTCGGTATGAAGGAGCATGTCGGGGTTTTTGTGTATAATTGTGCTGTTATGGGCTGTTGAGAAATTTGATCTAATTTTTAGATTAACTCAACAGAACAAAAGATGCTGCTGTCCACAATCTGACTTAGCCTCGAAGGGTGATTCCATGTTCCGTCGCTTCGTTTACCAAGTTAATTTAGTGTCATCTTTTTAACATGGTTTATTTGGATGTATTTCTCACTTTTCATGGTCCATAATTTTAAATTTCTTTTGAGATTACTGAGTAGTCTTACACAGAAATGTTTATGCTTTTATTCTATGTAAACCAATAAATCAAGGAGTTTTCATTGTTTAATCACTTAATGCATCTTGTTTTCTGCTTTGCCCCTGTAGTATGTATATCAGAATTTATGTCCACTATTCATGCTTAGATTCTTTGTATGGCCAATATTCACAAATCCTTCGTCTGAGTGGAGTTTGTAGGGATTTGGATTGTTTGTAGTCAATATACCATGTAGTCTCTAGCTCGTTGGATAAAGATCAGACAGAAAATTCATATTCCGACTTCTACTAAATCATATTTCACACAGAAACTTGGAATATGAACTATCTGATTTTGATTCAAGGGTGAAGATGTTCTCATCAAGTCAAGTGATAGAGGGATTTGGATTAAGTGCATGCACTTGACTAATTTTGATTGAACAGTTTAGATGTCTCCAATAGTACACAATTAGATTGCTTCTCCTATTTGGTCACCAATCTATCTATCACCTGATTTGGCTTAAAATTGAGTGTTAGATTGCAAGCATAAGGTGAAAACAAAGTTACCAACTATTTTGAAATAATCTTGTTTGTTATTATCTTTTGATGTGTTATTTAAAAAAGGGGTCCCCTCAGGTCTATAATGTATTTGGGCACTTTGTCCATCCATCCAGCTGTACTTTCCTGGATTAAGGTCTGATTTTCATGTTCCTATATATGTGTGGTATACACTTTATCAACAATATGACCTTAAAATGTTTTCTCTTCCTTTAATCAGGAAGATTAATTAATTAAATTGGGACCATTTTTCGTTACCTTATAAGTTTCTTTTGTCCTATGCATTTGCAACCCACTATTTAATGTTTCACAGTTATTGGTATATCTTTTAACATAAAAAACTTATCATAAGTTTGATGTTGAGATGAATAGGTGGTTCAACCTCTTTTCTTGCCAACCAACAAACGTGTTTTTGTTAATCATGTAAAAAACAAGATCGCTGCAATGTTCACTTTATTTCTTGATTATTGAACTTGCATTTCTTTTTTATCATTAGATAACATTTTTTTAGCTTTACATCATTTTTTTCATATCCTTCATGTGGGGGACTAGTTCTAGTGGTGCAAGTATAATTATTATTCTTTATTTTATATTTTTCATCAAATTGTATGGCAACAGCAAGTTAGAGAATGAGATTCAATTATATGATTGAGAATGGAATATCACTTTTTCTAGAAAGGACTTCAAAATATTTCATCCCTAAATAAAAATAATTAGGCTACCCTCATATTTTGCATGGACAAGTATACACAGGTGAATAAGTTGCTTACTGTTTTCACCAACTGATTTGGAATCTTCTATTTAATATATATATAAAAGAGATTTTAAGGAAAATATTCTTTAATGACAGAGGTGAAATATCACACATTTGTTTTATGTTATTTTTTTGAAATTGGATTCTCTATAGTAGTAAAATACAAAATTAGTATGGATCATTAAATTTAGAGAGATAAAATATATTTTAAAATTTAGCAGTTATATAGTTATTGCACCATACTTCAATTGTATAAAATTTATACATCAGCATAGATTGTTAGGTTTAGAGAGAAAATATATCTCAAAATATAGCGGTCCCTATAACTATTACACATTTTTACTAGTTTTGTAGGATTAAATTTTGTACTGATGATAACGGTTAATTTAAATAACAATATTTTTTTCTTAACATTTTTCATTCTACATTGTATCCTTCAAATTCCAAATTGCAATGCATGGGTGAAAATATATTCTCATGTGCAGATTAGGAAAGAGATCATTTGTTGTATTGTACATGGTGAAATGACAGGACCACTTCTCTAGGCCAATTTTGCTATTGGATATTTTAATTGAGATTTTGGGCTTTTGAAGCCTTAATCTTTGGGCCGAACAAGAAAGTTGGGAGCCGCATATCTATGTTGATGTTTACGAGGAACGGTTTTCAATATTTCATCAAACATAATATTCTCACAAATGCTTCTTAAAAGAAGAAATTTGTGTCAACATATAAATAAATGAAGTTGCTATTATTTAGGAGGGTAAAAATGAAAATATCATGCAAGTAACAACTAATTTAATAGACAATATCATCATCGTTAAATTGAATATTTTAATTAGTAATTTAAAATTTCTATTTTACGTGTGGGAATTTTTTTATAGTATTAATCACTTCGTCTAAAAAAATATATTTAATTGGAAGTAGAACCATATTATTTATATGCATGGTTATTTCCCTAGTCATTCATTTATGGAATAGTTATATTTCTTGGGAAATAGAATCAATTTATTTATGTATTGAATCGTTATGTTGTTTGGGAGTAGAACCATACTTTTCGTACGCATGTTTGTTTTCAAAATCGTTCATTTATAGAATGGGTAAATTTCTTGAGAAACAGAACCAATTTATAAGTATAGAAATTATTAGTATGCACATTCGGTGTGATTAATTAATAAAATGATTTCCAGGGCTAGATATGCATGAAAATTAGGGTTAGGTCTAGAGATACATGAAACATAACTTATTTACAATGTTCCAAAAATCAGATTGGATATTTAACCGATAAATTTATTTATTTAAGGTTCAATTGAATTCAACTACGGTTAAATCGATAATAGTGAAATAATATTTTTTTAAAAACTTTTTAATACAATATATTAAACACAAAATAACATAAAATTCAAGACAGCGTAACTTAGTAACTCATAATATATTACATGTAAAATCATGATAATATTCATTAGCAACTACAATAATAATATTCATTTACAAAAAGTATTATTGTTTGATTCAAAATGGACACTAAAAGAAATCGAAGAGACCTTCTATAAGAAATAAATCAAGTAAAAGGTTCAAAACTTAAAAGTAAAAAAATAGTTTTGAACATTTTTATTATTAAAAAAATGTTTTTTTTAATATTCTGAGCAACGTCGAACTATTTTTCGATTTATAACGATTTGTTAATTTTATTGATTTTTTGCAAATTTTAATCGAAACATTTGAGGGTCAGTAAAAAAAATGTTGAACTGTTCGATTCGGTATGATTTTGAGATCATTACTTATTAGTAATTAGGTTAAACCAATCATTTTGCTTATGTGAAAATCAAACATAAATTTTGTTTACATTTGTATTTAACATATGTCTGGTGCCTTGCACAGGTTAACTTTTTTTAGAATACCAAGGCTGACCTTACAAGCAACCAAGGCAAGGATTTTAGCAAACAAACCAAAAATAACTTTTAAATAAAATAATTTTGTTATTATTTATATCCAATTTTTTTTTGTTTATTACAAAGAGTTTTATTATTAAAATGCTCATGAGTATTTCATCGATTAAAAGATGAGTAGAGTTATGTTCACTATAATGTGAGAATAAACCTATTGATATAATTTATTAATTATAAAAAAAATTATTGTGTAAACTGTCACGTTAATTGTCTATGTAACACTTCATATATGCAAACGTGTCTCTCACATGTCATAGGAGTCAAACTAAATAATTGAATTTAATGAAAAAACTATTGATTTCCTATTAATATTTTGCTATTCATAAATACTAGAGACCAAAATAATCAATGTTTACAGTTTTAAAAACCAATTTAATGATTTATTCTTAGTAGAAATATGTTACTACGTGGTTTGAGGTTGCAGGTGAGACGAATAAAAAAGGATCAAAAAAGAGGTTGCAATCTGTATTTTGGTATGAATAAATGAATCAATGATGTTATTTTAAAAAACATGCATTTATTGCGTCGGTGGCAGTGCCTCATCCTACGATCCAAAATAAAAATGACATGCCACATTTTTTGATTATGAATTTGAAGGAAAGTATATGTCAATTTTAGTATAATTCGACTTGTAAACTTCAAATTAATCTGACCCTTCGATTGCCATGTGTGTGATGTCTCTTACACGTAATCAAAGTTGTTGTTTGGTTATTAAACCATTAAAAGTGCCCTCTCCATAAATAAAGTGTCTTCAATTCTTTGATATTCGTTGCATCCAAACCACAAGTCTCATAAGTATATGTTCATGTGAAAAAGCAAAGGCAAATGTGGACAATCATCATATTAGTCATCCTTATATATATATTTTTTAATTAAAAGAACCTATATATATTTATTGATTTAAATTGTAAAATGCATTGACACAATACATATTCAAATATAAACAATCATATTAGCCATCCATATATACTAGAAAGTAGAAATAGTTATATTGAGCTTAAAGTTTATCGTGGCATGAAATACCAATAATTAACTTTTTATTCATCAATACTAAAACCTTCTACTTTTCCTTTGAAATTATTTTAGTGGAATACCAACATGCACGAGTTGGTAAGAGTTCAGGTTCTTTAAGTAAGAGGTTCGTGATTTGATATCTAATTCTTTGTAAATGGAGTAAACTCTACTGTGAGAAGTTTCACTATGTCTGGCAATACTTTAAATAATTAAGTTTCAATCATTGAATGTGAATAATATCCCAGCTTAACAAAAAAGATATTTTAGAGGAATCATTTCCAAATAAATGTATTATTTATAATAAATTTTATCAAATTTCAATAATTTTTATTTTTATCAACACAAAAGCTACTAACACAAATTCATTCAGATGACGTAACTGATAAGAGTCTGTAGAAGAGAATCACAATTTTATTCTCTATGACACACTATTAGAAAGAAATTTTTTATCTGTGATCAAAACACTCAAGTAGACAAATATTGATTATCAAAGTTATAAATATTTTGTAGAATCTAAAATTCAGTGCCAATTTGTTTCCTTAACCGTAAAAGTGTAACTTGAACGTTTCTCGAAAAGCGAGAATAAAGTAAAGTAAGGCATATTCAAATCTGCTATTAATACTCACGGTGAAAATTCCAATAAAGCGCAGATAAATAAATATAGAGAGATTATATTTTTGTTTGTCATTTTAATTTTGTTTTTAACAATGAGTAATAACAAACTTAGAAAGAGAAAAATAAACATATTAAAGGGTAAAATAGCGAAAAGAAAAGAGGAAAATGAATTGAGTTGAGAGCACGTGTTTTGGTGGTTGTAAATATTTGAGCGGTGAAGAGAAATAGGAAAAAGCAAAGGTTATGCGCATATTTGTTGTAATAGTACTGTAAAAGTGTAGAATCCGGTTGTGAGTGGAAAAAAGGAAGTATAAGTAGGTGTGAGTGAGTTAGAGGAAGAGATACTCATACTCTGTTTCATTCATTAATGCTTCTCAACTTTATCCCATTTTACATTACATTTTATTTCATCATACAAACAAATGCACCTTATTCTTCCAACTATTTCCTATATTTATTTCATTTTCTTTTTCGGTTACTTCCAACTTCTTCTTTGCTTTCTCACCACCTCAATATGACTAGTCCTCACCACAAACATGATCATCATCATCAACCTTCTTGCAAACGAACTGTTTCTCTTCCACCACTTCACAAGGTATTTTATTAAAGCCTATTTTTCCTATTACAATTATTATACTTTCAATTTTAATTGCTTTCATTACATGTATTTTTAAGTGGTAATTTATTGAATTTATTTTTGTTCATCATTTGTAAGGACCATAATCTTCTGTTTGAAATACCCTTGAAAACATCAGAAGAATCTAGTTCTTCTTGTTCTTCTTCATCCAAGGATTTTGTTGGAATAAAGATGCCATTAACACCAAGTCCAACACCAACTCACAAGAGGGTTAATTTTCTTGTCACATCTCGTTCTGTTGATGCTCCAATTGAAAATAATTCATCAGGGTCTTCAACAACAAGACCAAAATCATCCAATAGAAGTATTTTACCAAAATTGAATTTCAGGTATAGAACATCTTCACCAGATATTGAAAAGGCTATAACACCACCTGCTCCAGAAACTTCATTTTCAGGGAATCAAGACAAGACTTCAATCTCAGGATCAGTCTCTCTAACTAAGCTATTTACTCCTAAGATTAAGAGAACATCATCATTACCAGTGGAAGAAATCTTTGGGCGTGCAAACACTGAATCTGCTTTTGGTGGATGTCTTGGTGCTTCTCCATATGTAAGCATTTCACTGATTACTACTATTAATATCAATTTTAAAAGACTTTTTTTTTTTTAATGTATAATTACATAAGGAGTATCTTGTTTTTCATTAACCAATAACTTTGTTAGAACAGCAAATCCAGTACTAAAAAAAATTAGATAAATAAACACACACAATAGTGCAAATTAGATAAATCCCATTGTATGTATGCCTCCGACAGCATAGTGACTACTGTAGTTTGTCATTTATGAAATTCTAAGGGTTACAGAGTACAATGCTCTGCTCCTCTATGTTCGACCGACTGTCCACTTATCAGTGATTATATGAGTCATACTCAACAAAAGCATAACAAGGATTGCAAATATTTGCTGAATTTGTCCACTGAAATTATTGTTTCATGATGCATTTAGAAGTTGGAAACAAAACACTCATTTATATTGAAAGCTACTACTTTCTAGTTCCTACCATACATGTGAATAGAATTTAGTGAACAAGCAGTTAAGAAAACTCCTATATTTTTTTTTATTAGCTCAATGCTTGCTTCCCACTTTCTAGTGCTCATTCTTGCATTCAGCTGTTGCTAAATCTTGTATCATATAACTGTTTATCTTTTGCTTTAACCAATTTGATCCTTTTGCAGAGAAGCCAGGGGACGACGATAGCTCGCACTCGTTCAGAGCCAGTTGATAGTCAAGAAAAAAGCATAAGGAAAATGGATACATTTTTCCGCATTATTCCTTCCACCCCAGGTGTAAAGGAAGTGAAAGAATGGTTAAAAACGTCCACAGAAAAGGATACTGGTATTATATTATAAGCACTTGCATAAGCAGTCTCTGAAAATAGCTACAAAATAATTTATTTAATGATGTCATCTGCTTTCTTGACACTCTTTCACAAGTCATCTAAGTTTGATTTATAATTTATAAATCTAACAAGACTAAAACAGATTGTTTTCAATCCCACATGCTGTCAATAACTTGACTTAAAAGCCTTTCTTGATTCAGAAAGCGACGGTGACGGTGAAGATATAGCTGAAGACGAAGCTGTGTGTAGAATTTGTCTGATTGAGCTATGTGAAGGAGGTGAGACATTGAAGATGGAATGCTGTTGCAAAGGTGAACTTGCTTTGGCTCACCAAGAATGTGCTATTAAGTGGTTTAGTATCAGAGGCAACAAGACCTGTGATGTGTGCAAGGAGGAAGTTCAGAACCTCCCTGTCACTCTCTTACGGATCCAAAATGTTCAAACTCAGAATACTGGAGCAAGGCCTCATCAGGAAGACGACTTCAGGCATGTGCTGTTATTTTTGTTTCATAAAAACTGTAACTCATATATGTTGAATGAATTATGGCAATATGCTTCAATTGAGCTAAATGTATATCGTAGGATCTTATCGGCAGCTTTTTTATAGAATCATACTAGATAAGTTGATAATCATGAGCCATTTCCACAATTGCAAGTTCCTCTTCATATATGCTCTTATATGCCATATGCTTACGAAATTATCTAGAATATGAGGCCAACCAACCAGTTTACTGTCTCATGCATCTAACTGAAGTTTTAGGTTTATTCCTTGCAATATCTAGTTGACTTTATTCTAACGACTTTCATGCTTCAAGTAGTCTTTAGTTTACTTTTTAGAATATAATATTCCTTGAAGTTCTGCAGCAGATACAAGTGTGCTGTTTTACAAATCGAATATAGTGATGTTGTTGTGTCGCATTTTTACGATAGATAATTGCTACACATAACACTTTAATTTGTGTGCTAAAATTTAACAGGGTTTGGCAGGAGTTGCCTGTGCTTGTCATTGTCAGCATGCTTGCTTATTTCTGTTTCCTTGAGCAGCTTTTGGTAAGAATGCAAGTCCTCTCAGTTCTATCAAAGTTACAATTCTGTATAACCTTATTTATTCAATTCTCTACAGGTTGGAAAAATGGGAACCAAAGCAATTTTCATTTCTCTTCCATTTTCCTGTGTACTTGGTCTAGTTTCCTCTATGACATCAACAACCATGGGTAGGTTTGCAAATTATACCTAAGAAATATGGTAAATATACTTTTATATGGGACTTATCTTAGTTTAATTTATATAGCTAATATTGTGCATAAAGTAAGTCCTTTGGCTAACATTATTTATAAAAAGTAACAATTGCTGCTCGATTTATGAGATATTTCTTTAGGAGAGTTCTTATTCATGTTTCGTTTTATTTCGACTAATTCTGTTCATGCTTGTTTGGGTTTCACACTAACATAGGCCAACCCTAAACTTTTTTCTTTTTTGTCTAGTGAGGAGCAGGTTCATCTGGATTTATGCATCTGCCCAATTTGCTTTGGTGGTTCTCTTCGCGCATATATTTTACCCATTGGTAATAGATTTTGATTTGAGCTAAATTTTTATCCCCTCAATATTTCGCTTGAAACCAATACTAGTAATATTATGTTGAGAAGTGAAGAGGATCAGCCAGTGAGAGTCAAATGGATCAAACATGTCTGAGTTTGTCATTAATACTTTTTTTTTTTAAACACCAAAGTTTTATTCAAACTTAAAACATATCAATGGCACAATAAATTATGTGCTCTCAAGATTTTATAGTAATTAACAGATTCATGGGAGAACAATATATTCTCCAACCTAATTCTAGAGATGTTATAGTCTATTATAACTTGTAATCCTAAGGTAGGTACCACAAGTGCTCTGCCGTTGGAGACATAGGCACAATCAGCGCCATCGTGGAAAGCAGTGGCAGGATTTCAACAATCCGCCATGTCCATTTTACACGTGATGGCGGCTATGCCAGTTTATATGGCAGCCAAAAATAGTGGATTTTGGTCTCTCTGTCATGGACTGCCATCCGCCATCGACAACACTGGACATAATTGGCCGAACTCCATAATCAAATCGAGTGTTCCTGTATGTGTTTTCCGTATCTTATTTTCTTTTGAACCGGGGTTGTTTCTCTAATACTAAAGGCATTTTCCTCAGCTTTTGATGGCCTGATTGGTAGGTTATGGAAACATGACATGTACCAAACCCCTACATGAAGAACCACAAACATACTAACTTCATTCTATTAGCTTGGTAATCTGCAGGTCGGTAAACAAGCAGTTCTAGCAATCCTTCTTGCATCATTTGCTGGATTTGGTGTGATGATGAGCGGAACTTCAGTTCTTGCGGAGTTACTTAAATGGAGAAGAAGATGGCAGGCTTTCTCTGAGCAGCGTCGCAGTTCTCAAGTAATGACACAAGAAGAACTATATCCTCAAGGTGTAATTACCACACAATCAAGCCTTCCTAACCAAAACCAAACTACAGTGCAACTGCAAACTCAACAGAACTCAAATTCATAGCCGAAATGAAGTCTATATTGTTGCAAAGCGATTGTATAGGCGATTAAGCTCTAGCAGAATATTACTACTGTGCAATAGGGAACAACTTGGGACTGTAGCTTTCTATGGAAATATTTTACTCTTTTGGGTGTTTAAAGCATCTTTAGTAATCATTCTACTTTGTTATGAGCTATGTCATAGGCTAATGCCATAGGCTAATGCCAAATAGTCTCTTGAGATCATTATATTGCTGTTACTATCAGATAATCTTTGTTGTCTAATTCAGCTAGAATGGAAATGTGAGTTTGTGTTCTGATATATCACCATATGGTTATAATAAAAAATGATACTAGATACCAATTTAATATATTGAGGTCTAATGGGAATTTTAAGATGTTGCTTTTTCAAATTTCATAATAATACTGTTTAGCAAAATCGCTATATTTTTGTTCAAATTTTACTGTTATTAGACATAATAGAACGCAAAATCATGTTTTTATAATTGATTTCATTTAATATTTCTTTTTTAATTAATAATAAAATTAATTCAGTAAATCTTTATTGAGATAATATTTTAGATAAATTTTTATTAATTTTAGTTTTGAAAATAATAAATATATAGGGTGACCATGTTAGATTGTTATTTTAGTCACATGAGGCCTTTTTTTAAAATAGAAATTCAAACTTTTTTAGAAGTCTAAAACTATTATTTTGGTGGTCTTGTCATTTTGTCCAACCTATAATTTACGGATATTATTAGTTTATGACATTATTACATCGTGCATCAACAATTTTTTTCATGTTGTGGTACTATTTCATTTGAGGTGCGAAAGAAAAGACAATTGGTATCTTGAAAAAGAACTCTTTAGGTGAAGTTGAAAGTAGTGGCAACCTAATAAAATGAGAGATTCATATCATATGCGTAGTGCCACTTGGGAACAAATACTTCCTATTGGGATATGTAGTTCAATGTTATTTATTCAGTCATTTCGTGGTTTAAAAACTTATATTATATTCCACAATTATTTTGTCAGGTAACGAGCCTAAAATGCTATAACTAATATCTAATGGATGAAACTGATATAAACCACAAAATGAGACCACTTTAGTTCACTTACAACTCATACATAATCTTGTGGATTATATTTAGTAAAAATCATAGATAAGTATCTAGATAATATAAAATATTTATTATATGTGAAATATTTTTCACTAAGTGTGTAGAAAAATACAAACACAATTTTTAACGTAGAAAATTTATCTTGAAGAATAAAAATTACAAGAACATTAATAAATAATAGTCATCATCAAGGGTGGTTTCACTGTTCCAAAGTAACAACAAATTCATTAGTAAAAAATATATACTAAAGTTATAGACCAAAAACAAGTTTGCTACACAACTATTACCACCATAAAAGTTAATTTCTTCTTCCCCTTCTCCTTTTCTTGTTACTTTGTTGCTTTTCCTTCCGCATGATTTTCCTTCAGCACGCGGTTCCTTTTTTTATTTTTCTTTTCTTTCTTTAATAATGATAATGATAATGATAATGATAATGATAATGATAATGATAATGATAATGATAATGATAATGATAATGATAATGATAATGATAATGATAATGATAATGATAATGATAATGATAATGATAATGATAATGATAATGATAATGATAATGATAATAATTAGTGGGAGTGAGTCCACCCAATAAATCTTCCTCTCTCGACTCAACCATGTCGGCCTTCTTTTTATCGTCTATCATCTTCGACACAGGCAAGAAATTCGTCATCGTATCTTAATTATTTTCATTGGTATGAATCTTTTCAATTGATAATGATTTTATTTCCAATGCATCTCATGTCCAACGATAATGCACCTCAATATGTCTCGACTTTGCATGAAAAGTCATATTCTTGCTTATATGAATCACACTCTAACTGTCACTGTCGCAGAATAACGTAAACTTCTCTTGCTTGAGGCCTAATTCATGTAGGAATTTCTTCACATACAAGAGTTCTTTGGAAGCTTTAGATGTTGCAATGTACCTAACTTCAGTAGTGGATAAAGCAACACATTTTTGTAACATTGATTGTCAAGACATAACTCCCAATGCAACCCTCATCATATAACAAGAAGTAGATTTTCTAGAATCAAGATCATCTACCATATCGGCATCTGTGTAGTCATCCAACACAAGTTCCCCACCTCCATAACATAAACACACTTTGGAAGTGCCTATAAGGTATTTGAGAATCCACTTCATTGTTTGTCAATGATCTTTACCAAGATTAGAAAGAAGCCGACTGACAACTCTAATTGTATGAGTAGTATTTGGCCGTGTGCATACCATAACATACATCAAACTACTAACTGTAGATGCATAAGGAACTTTTTTCATGTCTTTTTTGTCTTTCTCACTTGTAGGACATTGATCAAAATTCAATTTGAAATAAGTAGCAAATGGAGTACTAACAGGTTTGCAATTGCTCATGTTAAACCTCCTCAACACCTTCTCAATGTAATTGTGTTGAGACAACCAAAATTTATTATCTTCCTATCATGAGTAATTCTCATGCCCATAATTTGCTTTGCAGGACCCAAGTCTTTTATTGCAAAAGACTTGTTCAAATCTTTCTTTAGAGATTTAATCTTAGTTTCATGACCAACAATCAAAATGTCATCCACATAAAACAAGAGAATAATATAACCACCATCAAAGAATTTCTTGACAAACACACAATGGTCGGAAGTAGTTTTACTGCAGTTTTCATTGCTTCACCCAAAAGAGTTTCAATAATTTTGTATGAGAGAGTATACATCGAATTTTTTCGTTAATTGTACTTCTTTCTCTCTGCAATATCATTATGTTGAGGTGTCTTTGGAATAGTTTTCACAAGTCTGGTCTCACGTTCTCTACAATACTCTTCAAACGAACCTATGTATTCACCATTGTTATTTGATCAAACACATTTCAATTTCCTTCGCTTCTCTCTTTCAACATTTGCCTGAAATGCTTGAAGACTCCAAGTACCTGGTCTTTAGATTTCAAAGGAAAAGCCTACTCTTTTCTAAAGTGGTCGTCAGTAAAAGTAACAAAATATGATGCACCACCAAGAGATTTACTATCTATCATGCAAACATCAGTATGAACTAAATCAATAATATTTTGCCTCTTATGAGGACCAATATTATGAAAAGAAACTTTATGTTGTTTTTCAACAAAACAATGAGCGTAAATTTTTAAAGACGTACCTATCACATGAAGATAACTTTTCTTCGCAAGTATGTTGAATCATTTCTCACTCAAGTAACCAAGGTGCATATGACATGAATTAGAAGAGGCGTTTTCAATTGCATTCAATTATTCCTTGCATAACTTCGTATGCATCCTTAATAATGATGTAAAATTTTGCTCATTTGCAACCACTAGAGACCCTTTGGTGATTTTACATATACCACCACCACCAAAGTAAGTATGATAACCCTCAATATCCAAGGCTTTCACCGAAATCAAATTGAAACGAATATCAATTTGAAGCTTGCAATCAATCCCAGTTTCAACCCAAACATCTCCAATATCAATAACTTTACACACTCCTTTATCTCCTATTTTTAATATGCCAAAATCACCAACAATATAAGATGAGAAGAAATCACGCTTAAGAGTAATATGCTACGAGGTGCCCAAATCAATAATTCAAGTTGAATTCTAACATGCAAGGTTTATAAAATTATCATCACAAACAATGTAGACATTACTAACAGATGCAATTGTTGTTGTATCTTTATCATTTTTTTTTGTCTTCATCTCTTTCTCTTGATTGATTTCTCCTAAGCAAACCTGCAATGTCTTTTAATGTGACTTGTTTTGTCGCAATGATAGCATATCATTTCTTTTCTAGTCCTTAACTTACTTCTTGACTTGCTATGACTTTTAAAGTTGTCACACCTATGGAAATGTCTAGATTGACTTCTCATGTGTGACTATGTAACTAATGCTTATGACTTTGAGGAAGAACCAATCAAGTCATGTTCCTTTCTTCGAGCTTCTTCATTCAGCATGTTCTCTTTAACTATTGACATTTTCAGTTTTCCACTTAGAGCTGAAATGGTCAACGTCACAACAAGAACTTCCCAATTATCAAGCAAGTAACTCAACAATAACAACGCTTGGAACTCATCATCTAATTTAATATATGTCGTTGTCAACTGATCATTGTATTCTGAAAAATACTCATATGCTTTGTCATTGAATCCCCATCTTTGTATTTCGTATTCACTAGCTTCCGAATCAAGAATACTTTATTTTGCACATTCTTTCGTTTGTACAACTCTTTTAATTTCTCCCACATCGTGTTAGCATCTATTTCAGTTTCAACATGTGGATATACACTCAGATCCAACCACTGTCTGATCAACGCCACAACCTTTCTTTTCATCTGCTTCTAATCAGATTTATATGTGGGTTTAGCAGTGTCACCCTCAATAGGATCATACAAATATTTACTGTATAATATGTCTTCCATGAGGGTCTTCCAAAATGTGTAATTAGAAGAGTTGAACTTAATCATATTCAAACTTTTATTTTCCTCCTCCATTTAAATGCACAAATCAAACCAATCGAGCTCTAGATACCACTTTGTTGGAAAAAACCCAAAGATAATTATCTCAATAATGCTCTAGATATCACTTTGTTAGAAAATACAATTTCATAGAGCAATAATAATTGACATAAAATTAAATATGACATAAATACAATTTTTAACTTGGAAAACATCATTCAAATTGAGAGAATGAAAACCATGAGACCTAGTTTACTAAAAACTTTCACTATAATAATTAATGGATATACCAAAGTCTTTCTAGTAACACTAGATAACATCAATCAACAATAATGACCTTCCACTAAAGTGAGTATTCCAAAACAACTATAAACTAAGATAAACTACTAAGACTATATATTAAAATAACAAATCTAATAATAAAAATGACATATTAAAATTGTGTACCAAACATAACAAATTTCTACACAGATATTATCACTATTGAAGTCAATTTATTTTATTTTCTTGTTACATAGGGGCTGCTTTTCCTTTGGCCGTGGGACTCCTTTTTTTCCTTCACATTGGTTAAGTCCAATAAATTACATTGTTCCTTTTTTCTTATTAATATTAATAATAATAATAATAATAAAATTGACGGATTCAATTTAGGAGTGATCCACCCAATAATTATGAGTTGAGTTGAAAGAGATAATGAGTCAAAATAGTTATGACAAAATTAATGTTATAGGATAATTATATATATTTTTTTCCAAATTAATTTATAAAACTTTTGAATTTTATAAATTAACAAAAATACTAAAAAGTTAAATATTTTATATTTAAAAATCCATTGACACCACCACTAAATGAACAATATCACTTTAAAAAAAATATGAGCAACTAAGTATTTGTGTTATATGTTAGATAAATTAAATAAAGATATGATATATATTATATGTAAATGAAAAAACTATTATTGTAAGAAAATAATACTATCTATTTTACAAATTCAAATAAATATTAATATTTTATAATTTTGAATAATAATTTTAATTTTAAATATTATAATTTCAATATATTTTAAGTTTATTATAATATTATATGAAAATAACAAAATTACTGTAGTGATAAAATTAAACATAAATTTTGAAATTAATGAATAGTATTTTATTTTTTAATTTGGTATCAAAGTCTATCGTTCTTTAATTTATATTTTATTAAATTTTGATTTTGTATATTATATTTTAACTAGAGAGATATATTATGATAGATTTCGGATTAACTTAACATATTTTGTTGGTTAAATAAATACTATATTGATACAAAATATGATAACTTATATAGTATTTTTATATTGGAAATTCACATGACATTTCTCTTGACTGCACTTAGGGGTGGGAATAGGTCAGACCATACTAGACTTTGAAAGGCCTGAGCCTAACCTACAATGAACTTTTTAGGCCTGACCTACGACTTATCATAAGCTTTTTTTTCGGTCTGAGTTTGGCCTACGGTCTATCATAGCCTGACCTGTAAGCCTATTTAAAAGCCTTATTGATATTAAAATATTATATTTTACTTTTTTAAAAAAAAAATAGGCTAAACTAGGCCTTTATATACAAGGAAAACTAATAAAATTATAATCAAATCTAATAAAATAATTACTAACAAGTTTGTAATGCAACAACCTTTCAATAAAAATAAATAAATGAATTCATAATTAACAAACTCTAAAAAGTCCTTCAATAATTACAAATAAAACAAAATAAATTTCATAAACAGTTACACAATGACAAAAATATAAAATCAAATATTCAAAGTGATTTGTATCTCTTGTTTATCAACTTTCAAAAACAAAAGAAAAAATACATATATGTTAGACACTGAACTAAAAAGTAATAAATAAATAAATGAGCAAATTATTAAAAAAAAATGAATAAATACTACTTGATAAAAAATATTGGTTTAAAAGAATAAATTTTTTATTGAAAGAAACGCACCTATTATTATCTCTCAAACAAATACTCTGAAACAAACTCATATTATTACCTCTAAAACAAAATCATATTCAGTAATAATATATATATATATATATATATATATATTATAAAAATAAGAAACAAACACCCTT
>JBBPBS010001143.1:3643053-3656782 GCA_037974835.1 Cicer judaicum | reverse complement strand
AATATTACAAGTTATAAATATTTTAAAATAATAATTTATTTTTTTATTTTATTCTCTTGTCGTGTAAATGAATCGAATTCACATAAATAAACTACGATTTTACATAAACTTTATAGTTTAAAGATCGAAAATATAAATATAAAAATATTTTATAAATTTTACACTTAAATTTAACTTTTCTTTATTAAAATTATATTAAAAAAATCATTTATATTTAATTGATATGTATTATCAATATAAAAACATTTTACACATCTAATTATATTTTACCATGATGTCATTTTGTTAAATTAATTCCTAAAATATCTCTTCAAATATTTATGCAGTAACAAATTAGGAATTATGCATAAAAGTAATCTTTATATATTAATGTACAGAAAGACTAAAAATTAATATGCATTGTCATTTGTCTCTGCATTGTCCTAAAATATATCTACAAATAATCATGCCGAATTACAATGCACATTAGTTTTTAAATTTTATTTATTTTTTCCTAAATTAATTTTGGGCACATCATATTTATTTACAGTTTAAATTGTGTATTTAACACTAAATAATTTTTAATGTGTTGAAAATTTGTCTAAATGAGTTCAACCATTCTGTTGAAAAAATAAATTAGTCTTAATTAATTTCTCCAATACAATTAAATATGAAGAGGTTGAAAAACTTGCCAAAAAGAAATAATGAAAAGAATGAGGATTCAATGCACGAAAAGAAAGACCACATATATATGCATGAATGCATTATGTCAGGTAGCGAGGAAGGATAATAGTGGTTTTGAATTTTAGTATCTTACAAAAACATGTTCCTTTGTCATGTTTTGTAGTCAACAAAGTTCATAAGGTTGATTTTAGTTACAAAATTAATCGTATAAATTAGAGTTAGAAAGAAAACCTTTGAATCTTTGTTTCCATCATCATCTTCATCAGGTAACACACCAACCCATTTCCAAAGACCCCACCTTTCTCATTCAATTCCCATGAATATTCTCTTACCCTTTTTTCTGTTAATTAAAAATATTGTATTTTTGTTAGAGTTTAAATTTATAGAGCAACGAGCACTTTTTTTTTTGCTATTTGTTTTGAGTTAAATTCTGATACTTTGTGATTTCTATGGTGTTGCAAATTGTGAATTTAGTTTATTTAATTTTGCGACCTATGTGTTAAGGTGTGATTGTGCTTCAAAAATGGCTGCGGGAACTGTGCCAGCTTCGTTTTCTAGCTTCAGGAAATGCGATTCTGGTTTGGGGTTTGGGAAAAGTATTGATTTTGTGAGAGTTTCTGATTTGAAAAGAATGAAATCTGCAAGGACAAAAGTGTCAATTATCAGAAACTCAAATTCTGGTCAGGATATTGCTGAACTTCAACCTGCATCCAAAGGGAGTCAACTTTTAGGTTTGCATTTTTTTTAGCTTCAAAATTTTTACTTAATTGTTTCATGGAATTTTTTGTTTTTTATATTTAGTTTTAATGAAGTGGAATTTAATGCTTCAATTGTTTTGTTTGTGCATCAATTTTCATTCCTAGTTGAGCTCAGTTGGTTAATGACCTTCTGTTAAGGAAAAATTGTTCGTGAGAATCCGAGTTCGCATTCTTGCTGAAACAATCCTTAGATAGACTTTACTTATCTCCTGGCTGAACTTATGATTACTAGGGTTCTTTTTCCTTAGGAACGAGAGGATTAAGAACAGAAACTCAATTTCCGTTCCTAATTCTAGATGGCAACTCTAATGACTAATTAGGTGATTCTGAAATAGTGGTTATTATTTTGTTTCAGTTTAGCTTAATCCATGGATAATATTTATTTTGAATGTAGTTCCTAGACAAAAGTATTGTGAATCATTGCACAAAACTGTGAGGAGGAAAACAAGGACAGTGACGGTTGGCGACGTGACTATTGGTAGCGAGCATCCCATAAGAATTCAGACCATGACTACGACCGACACTAAGGATGTTGCTGGGACAGTTGAACAGGTTACATAACTTTTCTATTGCTTTGCACTGATAGCACAAGCTTCTAAGGAATTTACATTGTTGTGTCTATCTATCTGTATTACTTTGATATAAAGTTATGATTGACTGATGTACATAGATGTTCTGTTTCTGTTTCTTCTGTCTATTGGCAGGTGATGAAAATTGCAGATAAAGGAGCTGATATCGTTAGGATAACTGTTCAAGGGAAGAAAGAAGCTGATGCATGTTTCGAGATTAAAAACTCACTTGTGCAGAAAAAGTAAGCATAAATTGTAGTCCGTTATGTTTGGCATGATTGATTCTATAAGCCGATATTGTTATGTATTCATCTTCATCCTTATGTACGTATTATGTCCAGCTACAACATACCATTGGTGGCTGACATTCATTTTGCTCCTACTGTTGCTTTGCGAGTAGCTGAATGCTTTGATAAGATTCGGGTCAACCCTGGAAATTTCGGTATGCATATCTTCATCAATTCAGTAGTCTTCTCTTATTCTCTATTTCCTTTATATCTCTTTTCAATAAATATTTAAAGGTATTGTCTTGCATTCTGAATCCAAAATGGTTGTCTTTCACAGCTGACAGACGAGCTCAGTTTGAAATATTAGAGTACACCGAAGACGACTATCAGAAAGAACTTGAGCATATCGAACAGGTCAAACTACCTATCTGTTGTTTTATATCAAATTTTGTTAGAATCAATAATACCACAACTGCAATGTGAACTTACTAACCTATTTTAAGCTTTCTTATATTCCAGGTTTTCACGCCATTAGTTGAAAAGTGTAAGAAATATGGCAGAGCAATGCGCATTGGGACAAACCACGGCAGTCTTTCTGATCGTATAATGAGCTACTACGGAGATTCTCCTAGGGGAATGGTCGGTCCTTTCCTCTCTTATTCTGTAACTTATCTTTTCGTGTATTGAAGTGTTTGCTCTAGAAAATTGTCTGTCTTACTAAACAATGATTGCACAGGTGGAATCTGCTTTTGAATTTGCAAGGATATGCCGAAAGTTGGACTACCACAATTTCGTCTTTTCGATGAAAGCAAGCAACCCTGTAGTCATGGTTCAAGCATACCGCTTACTTGTGGCTGAAATGTATGTCCAAGGCTGGGATTATCCGTTACACTTGGGAGTTACTGAAGCTGGAGAAGGTGAAGATGGTAGGATGAAATCTGCAATTGGCATTGGAACTCTTCTTCAGGTATGCATGCATGTGAATCAATTGCATTTGAACGGAAATTGAATAAAAAATGGAAATTATCATCCATTTCTTTAGTCTTATACGCTACAGATTCATATGCATGTTGACGATATGCTTTTTCATCAGGATGGATTGGGCGATACAATTAGAGTTTCCCTCACAGAACCACCAGAGGAGGAGATAGATCCATGCACAAGGTTGGCAAACCTTGGAATGAGAGCAGCTGAACTCCAAAAAGGAGTGGTATGGTTCAAAACAATGCTTTTGTTCGACATGCCTAAACTTTCTAAAGTATTAACATCGTAAAATTTTGTGAACTTACTTTCATTGACACTGCTTCCCTCAGGCACCTTTTGAAGAAAAGCACAGACATTATTTTGACTTCCAGCGCCGTACTGGTCAATTGCCGGTGCAAAAAGAGGTAAAACTTAGAAGTTCCGAAGAAAGTCTTAACCAAATTTACACCTTAAAAGTTCCAAACTTTCTTCCACGTCCTACTCTAAACTTTCCATCTTAATACAGGGTGAGGAGGTGGATTATAGAGGTACTCTCCACCGGGACGGATCTGTTCTCATGTCAGTCTCATTGGATCAGTTAAAGGTAATATTTGGACAGCCCCATTGTGTGGTTCTGAAACCTCTCTCGTACAGTCTTACAAATGTTTATGTTAGTAGATAAGTTCAAATAAGTCAATTCAAACTAGTCTATCTGTGTTAATCACATTTATACCCTCTTTATTTTTCTCATTTTGTTAGGAGGAAAGTAGAGAAGTAATTGTGCCTTGTGTGGTTCTGAAAATTTTATTCCCTGATTTTTACAGATGCCGGAGCTTCTCTACAAGTCACTTGCTGCAAAACTGGTTGTTGGCATGCCATTTAAGGTAACCAACTCAATCTTATTGGATTAAATGTTCTATGGATTTAAATCACAAGTTATTTATATAGTATGCCATGTATATTCAGGATCTGGCAACAGTAGATTCGATCTTAGTGCGAGAACTTCCTCCAGTAGATGATGTTGATGCTGTAAGAACTAAGAACCTTCACTTTGGGAACCAATTCTAAATAGGACCATTTACATGTTCATCTTTTTTATTCACCAAACCATTTCTTCATTGTCAAGTTCTTGTAACCGTTGGAATAATTTGCTCTTACTCTCTCTCATTTTTGGTTCTATGATCAGCGGCTAGCTCTAAAACGACTGATCGATATTAGTATGGGAGTTATAACTCCTTTGTCAGAGCAGCTAACAAAGCCATTGCCAAACGCCTTGGTTCTGGTCAACCTTAAGGAGCTATCTACCGGAGCTGATAAGCTTTTGCCACAAGGTGCTACTCAATCCAAGTTTTTTCACCCTATTTTTAGATTCGTAGTAAATTACATGGACCCTTTGATTCTGGTTCTGGTATTTAAATTTAACTTGTAACTAAATATGATAACATCTTTTCCTCTTTGCGACAATCTATTGGTTCCCTTTGATTTAGGCACACGCTTAGTTGTGTCAGTACGCGGTGATGAGCCTTATGAAGAGCTGGAAATTCTCAAAGATGTTGATGCTACTATGCTTCTCCATGATCTGCCTTATACAGAAGACAGAGTTAGTAGAGTGCACGCGGCTAGGCGGTGAGAATACGGCACATGTTTAATAATTTTCTGTGTCAATCTGGCTACACGAATCCAATTAGCATCTCTTATATGATTCTATGAAATTAATCTTTAGTGGTTCGTAGAAACATTCTAATCTCAATTTCTTATTGGCGTCAGATTATTTGAGTACCTTTCAGACAATTCTCTGAACTTTCCGGTCATTCACCACATTCAATTTCCAAATGGGATTCACAGGTAATTTTTGAGTTATGGTGAGATGAACAAATATGTAGTTCTTGTGAAACCTAATCATCTCGTCTTACAGGGATGACTTAGTGATTGGTGCCGGCTCGCATGCTGGAGCCCTTCTTGTTGACGGGCTTGGCGACGGTCTTCTTTTAGAGGCCTCAGACAAAGATTTCGACTTTCTTAGAAATACATCTTTCAATTTGCTGCAAGGCTGCAGAATGAGAAATACAAAAACAGTATGTTGTTCAATCACAGACAATACAAAAGTTGAATTGGAAAACAAAAAGTTGCAATCTTTATTGATATGTCTAACATGTCTTGCAGGAGTACGTCTCATGCCCATCGTGTGGCAGAACCTTGTTTGATCTTCAAGTAATAAGCGCAGAAATCCGGGAGAAGACATCGCACCTCCCTGGTGTTTCGGTAATTTTACCATATCCTACTCTTTGTAATTTGCGTCTTTACAATAAAAAAAACTCCTTTGTTTTATATTAATAATAATAATTTCTGCTGTTTGCCGCATCAGATTGCAATCATGGGATGCATTGTAAATGGTCCAGGAGAGATGGCTGATGCAGACTTTGGGTATGTGGGAGGTGCTCCTGGGAAGATTGATCTCTATGTCGGGAAGGTAACATGTTCTTTATGCTTAAGTTTAAATGTACATTTGCACCTGCACGTATGTATGCAACAACGTGAACCGAAACATAAACTTAATTTAAGCTTAACAATTGCAGACTGTGGTGAAGCGAGGGATTGCGATGGAGCAAGCGACCGATGCCTTGATTGATCTAATAAAAGAGCATGGAAGATGGGTAGACCCTCCTGTAGAGGAGTAAAAGCTATATCTCAATGTTCTGATTAGCCACCAATAAGGTCCTGTCACAAGGGACGTTGGGTGGATCCTCTAGGATGATCAATGTATTTAATATGTTATATGAACCTCATAAAGTTTTATTTGCAATTTTCGACATAGTTGGAAAATGCTGAAATTTTCTTTTTACAAAGATCCCAAATAAAGTATTAGAGTGGAAAATTCTTCAGCTGAATCATGTATACAATAAAAGTGCATTGATTTGCCCCTATCAATGATGATAATATTATTATAGAGAAATTCTTGAAACAATATGCGATCATTTTATGTCAACCAAATCTGTTCTTGTGGAATGTAATGTGTCCTATTTAATGGGCCGATCATTGATCACAATTTAGAGTTAGTTCATAATGAATGGCATAATTAATGAGTTTTAGTACATAAAAAAGTTTTACACAACTTGATAATTGAGGTTAGGGATAATTTGTAAATACTTGCATCCCTCAATTCAACAAAACACATTTTTTAAGGACAAAAATGATAAGGTTCACAATTATGCAATTCGAACAATATAAAACATTAGCACCAAAAAGAGAGCTAAGTCACACATGAGAACTCACATGCTTTATAATCCCATAGCCTAAAGTGCATGACTATTGATCTAGTACACTAAAAAGTTGTTGAAGCACCTTTTACGGACAAAATCATGAAAGTTTATCATTGTAAATCTCAAAATAGACAATACCTTAAAAATATACGAAGATTTGAGTTTTTGATAGTCTACCATTGAAGATTTGAGTTTTTGACAATCAAATGCAAAAATAAGTTAACAGCACAATAAGATGTGTCCGACTAAAATGTTATATATTTAATTGAAATCAAAGCTTTGATGATTTGGAGTGCAACTTAATCACTAAATATACCCTAACCTCATGAGTTTGAGTTAGTATGTAGTTAACAATTAGCATATCCATTAAGAAGGGTTTGTATTTCTTATTGTCGATAATCTCACTATCAAGTAATCTAAAATCCCGTCTATTTTCTAAACGCATTTTCTATTTTTATTTTAAAAAATGTGTACTAGATTCCCTTCAAGATTTGATGCAAAAGGATATTCTCACACTCTAAATTTAGTGTGAGTGTGAGGTCTGTAAGCAAGAAACGAAAATTAAATTGAGAAAATAAAGCTGTGACAAAGAAAGAAATAAATAATCATTGGAAAAAAAAAATAGGTGCAAATGGCAAAAATTAATAATAGTGCATCAGAATTTCCATCCAACTGCGAGAAATTGAATTAAATTAATCAAACAAATAGTATACCATACAGGAGAAATATTACACAAAATTATGACTACGATAATGATAATAATAGCATAGAAATTCAAATAATCTATTGCAATCAGCAATAAGAATAAAAAGAATCAACAATAAAATTGACTCAACGCACCCGAATAAAGCAGCAAAAAGAAAAACCTATAGATGAAGAGTATAATAACCTTGATACAAATGAAGTTACGTATTATACAAATACACAACTACTAAACTTTACAGAATGTCTCTCCTTACGCCGTAAATATACTGATTTCTCCGTATATTCTGTTGTCGTTTCTTGTACACCATCCCTGCCAACATCAGCACGCTCGCTGCCACGATTATTCCGATCGCTATTCCCGCTTTCTTGCTTCCGCTCATTCCTCCTCCTGAAGAATCATCTCCACTCTCATCCACGCCGAAGTGGTTTATTGAAGTAGAATCATCCGGCGAAGGCGCCGGAGATGAACCTGGACTTAAAGGAGACGGCGCTGGTGGAGATGAACCTGGACTTGAAGAAGACGGCGCTGGCGGAGATGAACCTGGACTTAAAGGATGCCGCTCTGGCGGAGATGAACCGAGAGGCGAGCTGGCCGGAGGATGGTTCGGAGCAGATATAGAAGGAGATGGAGTGTCCGCCGGTGATGGCGATGGTGATGGCGACGGAGATGGTGGTGAACCGGCGGTTACATCTAGTGAAAGAGATAGAAGTAAGAGAGAAAGAAAGGATAATTTTGTATTTGCCATTGGTTGAAAAGAGAAAATGGATCTGAGAAATAGAAACAAAGAGAAAGAGTGGAAACTGTTTGAAAGAAAACCGTTACTTAGATCTGATTCTGAGAAAAGTTGCCAAAAAACGGTTAACGAGGGGAAGATCTCATTTGAGGGTCTATATTCAAGGAATCGATATACGGGATTGCGACACGTGGACTATAAAAACCGCGCGATTCACTCAATTGAATTGCAAATGAAGTTAAATGAGTTGAAGATTAATTCATACGGAAAAGGAAAATGCATGTGAAATGAAAATAGAAAGAGCTTTGTTTGTTGGGTGAAGTAGTGTATATACGTAGGTAAATGGAAACTGATTTTAATGCATTTGAACACGCATGAGAAATTTTTAAACTAGCTTTAGTCTTTGTACATAACAAAACCGACACTGTATTAATACCGTATATTAATTAATGAATGTAGAAATTGGATCTAAAATAAGAAGAAAAAAATTAAATAAAAAAAAAAGGTATTAATGGCCAAATTTGTATTAAAAAATCATCTATCTTTTTTGAAGAGATGATAAAGGATGCTTCTCATGCAATTCAAGGAAGAGCTTTACATTTTCTATGGGCTTAAATATTATTTATATCTAATATAAAGAAATAAGAGAAGAATTAAACTTCGTCGATTCTCATTTCCCAAACGCCAAGTTAGTCTAAATAATGTGAAGCTGTCATGGCATTGATGGAATGAGAAATAAAATAAAGTTTGTCACATGATGCGATTCACATCCTAACTATTTGTCCAAAAAAATATGGCATAAGTATTTTTTGCTAAGGGATTACTATATTTGTTTTTGTTGTTTCCTTGCACAAGTTAAAGAAGTTGGGTAATTGGTCTTTGGGAGTTATCAGTTGTCACTGTTAACTTGTAAAGTGATTTGCAAGATTTTACATTATTTTCGTTGTGATTACAAGTCTTCGTCCTATCCATGTTTTTTATTTATTGATTTTAGTTATCTTAACTCTTTAGTTACATTTTAGTTTTTTAGTTTTTGAATTTAATAGGGAAAATATAACTATCCTATTTAAATAGGTGTTCATGTTTTTATTTTCTTGATTATTCAAACACATTTTTCAAAGTTTTGTTGTGTTTCATGGATTTAGCGCAACAAATCTTAATCATTCAGTGCAACATTGCACTATTAAAGGTTTGAAGTTGCTTTTGCATCGCCTAGCAAGGGGACAACTTCACCTAGTGAGAAAATAATAGCAGAAATGCTGAAGCTTCTTCCTAATCAAGCCTGACAACAAGATTGAGCTCACTAGGCAATGACGTTAATTTTAGGAATTATATTTAATGATTTTTATTAAAGCCTCGCCCCCAAAATTCTAAATACTTGAGTTTACTAATACAAAGTTGCCTTAAAAAAAAAAATAATACAAAGTTGCCTTGCATGTGTCCACCCTTCCCCCTCTTTGCCTCTTTCATAGGCTTGGGAAGAGAAGAATGAATTGTTGTTCTCTCTAAGTCACTATGTCAGATTAATTCTGATCATAGCCGTATAAATAGAAACATATGACTTAACTCATCATAGTTCATCCCTCACTTCGCTATTGCTACTTTGGTTCTCTTTGACATCAGAACTCTCCTTGGCATCAGATCCCTCTGATTTAGGAGTTGAGGTTGGTTTCTGGAGCTTGAATGGGATTGATGCATGTTGCTTGAGGAACTTATAAAAGGCTACCACTGAACGATCTGTTTCAACAGTAATCTGCAGATACAATGAAGCAATTAAAAATGTTAATCACCCAAATGACAAAGCATATTCATGTGTATGAAAAGCTAATTGATAAAATATATATTGTTGCTTAATATTCACATACAGGATCAAAACTTTTGTTTCCAGCTGGGAAGAAGAGAAGAGTGGGGAATCCATCAGCCTGCAGAGTGAATATAAATCAAGATGGATCAATAAGTTCTTACATCTGCATTTGATGCCCGATCAAAAATTCAAAATCTAGCATAAGTTGTTCCGGATACCATTACGATAATAGCATATAACCATATGCTTAAAATGTCTAGTTTGAATTTGGATTTACCTTTGCCCTGTGATGCTCATTTTGTGTTCCATCCATCTTTGCTATTACAAGAGAGTCAATACTACGAAGATGTTTTGCAAGCTTGTTGTATATTGGTTCCAGATGTTGGCAATGACCACACCAGGGAGCATATATCTGATATTCCAACAAACATTAAATTAACACGACAAGATGCAGAACTTTATATGCAAATATAACTCGTAAACTAGAGGGTCAAAGTTGAACCTCAAGGAGAACATCCTTTGATTCATCCAAGACAATTTCATCAAAATTATTCCCAACAACTATTTTCACGTCACCATCGTTCTGTCACCGAGTTAGCAAACATGTTAGACATGAAACACCAAGTTAACATAATATAATTGATGGCTGCAAAATCAAATAACTGACACTTTCAGGAACTGGCTCTGACTTGAAAAAAGGTTTTAGTTTGTCTTCAAGGAAATCTTCCCCAAATGCCTGAGATAAAATGAAGATTAGAAAGCTTGTCAAAATATTAATTTCTAATCTCATCGAATGAAAGAAAAAGGCATTCATTCACATTCTATAACATGGTAGCAAAACTAACAGCCTGGGGCAAGAGAAAAAATAGTACCTTAATTTTGTCAACAGTCACCTCTCCCTCATGCACAAATTTTCTCCCATCTTCATTTCCAGTGTATGCAAGTACCTGCATTGGAAATTCCACTGGTTACTTAAATATACTTCCAAGTGATTCGAAGGATGTAATATGTTGTTAATGTTATGAATTTTATGACTTATCATTAAATAAAATTAAAAAGGGAAGAAGAAATAATTACTTTTGTATCACTCCCACTAACACCAAAGTATTCTGAAACAGGCTTCCCAATATCTTCATTATCAGTTTCCACAATCACAAAGATCAACTGCAACAGGTAAGTAAACACAGTTAGGTCATTCATTCTCGGAAGTCTAAGTGACCATTTTGGGGGAAGAGCTGGATGAATGCTATGAGACTCTTATCAGGGAAATGTAGCAACTTGCAAAATCAGAAAGAACATATTTCAGATATCACCAGTCAGCACAAATCAAAAGCTCAACTCTGATGATTTTACAAATAGGGGCAGGGTCAACAGATTCAATACTTAAAAAGATCCACTAAGCAGTACCATGCACCTGAATTCTTATGGAAAGCAAGGAATTCTATTTAATTCACATGTTTGACATATTAAAATTTGTCTAGCCCCTAAAAATGACAAGATGAAAGTAATAATTAATAAGGTGAATGAAAATATACCTTTCCCTTGAAAGATTTTGCTGCTTCCTGAAATACTGGGAGGAATTTCTCTGAGTCATTTGAAGTCGCAAACAGCAACAACTAATAAAAAGTTTCAAATGCGCAACAATCTTAGAAGAACATTTCAATATCATTTGTCAAGAGCAATTTTCTAAAGAGAATACAATATTAAAAGATACATCTCATAAATAACTACCTGTTTCTTGATTGGATTTTCAAAGATTGATGGAGCATTTTCTCTAGTAAAAACTGTTACCAAAGGGATCTTGTTGGAAGAGACAAAGTCTGCTATTGCAGACTTATCAAATTGGCCATCTGCAGCGACAGGGTGAAAAATACATCAAATTTGCAAATTAAAAAAAATTGAGAGATAATTACATGTAAAAAGAATGAGAAATTAAACAAACCAAAGAGGTTCAGTTTTTCCTCTTCTTTCTTGACAAGGATCAAAGCAGGTCGTTTGACATTAATGTCAATATGGAAAAGCTTTGCCACATCAGGATCCACAGTCTGATAAAAATTGACATCATCCTCAAGTCGTGAAGCCGCAGCAAGCTCCTCACTCTCAGGACCCTGCAAATTGCCCATCGCATGATAAGTGACACACAAACAATCAACTATTTCATTTACTATGTAGAATCAAATCAACCATTTCATTTACTACATAGAATCAAATCAATAATGGCAAGCTTCATCAAAAAGAAATTTGCTCATTGACCTTACTACTACAAACTTAGAGTGTAATGGGTATACACCAACGGTGATACTGAATTGATAGTGTAAAACAGTTTTACACGGTCATGTCAACCAATGAGAATCCACTATTTTGCCATGTCACCTCATCAATTTCAAAATATAATACCCTTACAAAAGTAAGGTGATTTGGTGGAACATAGGATTCTCATTGAATATTTACACTGATCGTGCATCTCCTATTTGCTCACAATGAATATCATATGCAAACATCAATGTAACATACCATTCAAAATGAAATAGTTAGCTGTAGGAGCAAAAATGATAGTAATACTTACAACTAAAGAATTGAGGAAGCCCAAAACAACTTTAGTTTCGGAAGTCAATATACGTTGAGCATCCTCTAATGTAGTAATATTGTGTATACCAGGTCCAGTCTTCTTCTTAATCCACGTCACTATAGCTTCTCTGTATTCCAATAAAAATAGAGTCCCAATAAAATTGAAAGAAAGTGCAAATTAAAATTGAAATGAAAGTGAAAAAGTAAAGACTAATTTTTACTTTGTTCTATGGCCAGTATAAGTTTGATGAATTCCATCAATGAAGAAAAAGATAGTAGGAAAACCCTCAACGTCATATTTCTGAGCCACGTCACTCTCCTCCGTGGCATCAACTTTCGCTAAAATTACATTTTCACCCTTCAATTCGGTAGCAGCGGAAGCATACTCCGGTGCTAAAGCTTGGCAATGACCACACCACGGCGCGTAGAATTCGACCATGACGTACCGGTTTTTGTTGACCACGTCGGTGAAATTGTTATCCTTTAAAACGACGACATCTTTTTCGTCAACCTCGGGAGGTTTGTAAGATTCTGCGTCGTCGTGGTCGGGAAATTCGTCGCCATCGTCGTCGTTGAGGAATTCGCCGGAGTCGTGGTGGTGGTTTGAGTCGTCGGTGTCTGGTTCATCGAGGAAGCTGAGATCTTCATCATCGAGTTCTACTTCGCAGAGAATGGGAGAGAAGGATGAAAAGAAGAGAAGTGTTGTGAGGGAGAGAAGAATGAGAATTCGCATAGTGATTGCAGTTACAGAAAAACCAAAACCAAAACGAAGAGAGAGAGATCTGTAGTGTGAAATGAGTCTAACTGTGATGTGAGAAGGTGTTGACTTTAAACTAAATAAGAAGGAAATAACCTCTTCTATGACGCCGTTTCGTAGATTCATTGCAATTTCCAATTAATCTCTTTTCGGTTTTTCCTTATTATTATTTTTCTTTCTTACAAACCTTAGTACTGTCTTTTCTTTACAATAATGTCTCATTTACTTTTTCAGACAAAAATACGACCCATTTACTTGAAAAAATGTCAATAAAATTATTCCATTATTATTTTAATACTATATATTATTGTTTTTATCAATAAAACTACTATTTTACCATCATAATATATATATAATGATAAACTTTTATATTCATAATACATATAAAATTATTAATTAATAAACATAAAAATAAAATGAGAATAATAATAATATACATTCTACAAAATATGTAATATATGATTATTATTATTATTATCATTATTAAAATATATTTGTCAAAATAATTATTATTAAAATATAACTTGTGTATATTATGGTAAATAAATTTATTAATAATATTAAATGTTGTATTTATTCATTATAACATATAATACAATACAGGGAAATAAATATATTTATATTGAATGCATTTTTTAAAGAATATTATGTTCAATGTTGTGAAATATTATATTTCCTAACAGAGGTAATAATAAGTAGTGGACATTCGAAGCTTGAAATA
>JBBPBS010001143.1:3622281-3642978 GCA_037974835.1 Cicer judaicum | reverse complement strand
TTTCATTATCATAATTTAGTAATTTACTATATTACCCTTATATCCACAAGATGATAATTATAAAAAATAGTCATTAGTGTAACTATTTTTAATAATAATATTGTTAAAAAATAATGGCGAGTGATGTACATAATATTTATTATTTAGAGACTACAATTGATTGAAAAAAGTAATTAATTTAAAATTAAAAATTGCAAAAATGATATTTATTTTAAGATATTATTTTTAAATATAACAATTATTGTGGAATAGAAAAAGTATATAAAAGTAAATTTCACTAAATATATTATCATCTTAGGATTACATTGATTTATTCACATTTATGTTTAAAAAATTAAAACAAAAAAATTATGTATATTATGTACAATTTGAGAAAACATATTTTTAAATTGTTTAAATGCTATTAGGCAATATTAAATATAACATTTTATATGTGTAGGTAAAATATTAAATATTAAAAGCAATTCTTACTATTAAAGATATATACTATCAATCAATATTAAGTTCAGATAACATTGTGAAATTGAAATAAACAAACGAAATTAAATGAAATATAGTAAAACCTAAAACAAAACACAAGAGAAAAAAATAGACATTTAGTATACATGTTAATACCTTCTTTCTGCTAGTAATAATAATTACAATTGAATCTTGGATGATCATTACTTTACCAACTACAAACAATAATAACCATAGTACTAATACTCCTACATAATATAAGAATTATGACCAAGAAAAGGTTTGCAACAACGAGGCTTATTGAAAGAGCTCACTCCCAAGAGTCACCACACCAATCTCCTCATTGATTTGAGAATACAAAGGAGCAATATCTCTTTGTATCCTCTCCAATTCTTGCACAATATGTGCCATTGATGGTCTTCTATGAATCACATCCACAGATACCAAAGCCAACTTCATCATTCTTCTACCACCATTCTTTTCTTGCTCTCCAAGTGTTGTGTCAACAAACTTGTCCAATCCACTGCTATTTTTTGCCTTCGAAACAAATTAAAGATATGGTATGAGTACGCATATTTTACATTAAACCACTTTGATAAGTGGTCTATCATGTGGATTGATATTTAGAAAATATGATCCTCTTTGTTCTCACGACTGAGACATTAACATGATCAACGCTGAATTTACAAAAATAAATGAGTTGAGAGAAGTTTTATGGCATATATGTTCTCTTCTTTTTATCAAAATGACATTGATAAGATTACTCTTTCAAATGTTAAAATAAGGAGGACGGTCGTTAGTTTTTACTTTGGGAGGCTAAAATCAGTCATAGTTGAAGTAGCGGACAATTTTCAAATACTGATCTACTGTGGACCCACCTATCAAAATCCTCTGTCGTAAAACTTGTTTAAGTGAGCTTCAAGAGACAAGTTAAAGAGATGAATTCCAAGATCTCTTCAAGTTTGGAAGCATGTGTATAGTATAGATGTACCTGAAATACTAGATTTTCATCTGGGTGTGGCATGTTTCTGTTATGGACTTGACAGCCACTAATCAACTCTAGTAAAAACACCCCAAAGCTGTATACATCACTTTGCTCCAAATAGTTTTCTGATAAGCTCAACCTTTGGAAAAAAATTAAAATTAAAAAAGTCTAATGTAATTCAAATCATTAGATGAAAATCCAAAACAAAAGTTGATTTAATAAATCTTTGAAGAATAAGTTGTAATTGTAGCATACTCTGGATCATGAAAGCAGTCAACATTTGAAGATGAACCTGCCTGATTAAATTTTGTATGCAATTTGCAGAATCCATAAGCAGAAACCTTGGCATTATAATTTTCATCTAACAGAACATTTCTTGTACTAAAATTTGTGTGAATCAAAGGAGGGACCAAACTGTGAAGATGTTCTAGTCCTGTTGCAAAATAGAAACTGAATTCACTGGTTTGAATTCCACAAGAATAAATGATAGTGTAAAGACTCTAATTGTTTTTTCGAGAAAAAATAGAGACCTATTTGATCCTTGAAAAATAAAAATGACTGATTGGTCTCTGTATTTTTTCTTGAGAGATTAGTTTGACGCTAAGATGGATTTACCTTTGGACGCGCCTAAAGCGATGGATACCCTACGCCGCAAGTCTAACTTTCCAATAGGTAAACCTTCATTGTCTGCATAACATGAATTCATCATAAAAATATGAAGTGTGTGGTGAAACAAACTTCATAGAAAGAAAGAAGGAAAGAGTACCATATAGATGATTCCCTACATTGCCATTAGGGAGATATTCATACACAAGTAATTGTTGATAGCTATCCTCATAATAGCCTATAAGCTTGACAAGATTAATGTGGTGTATGTGAGCTATCTGTTTGACCTGTCCACCACATTTTTTTCAAAAGTAATCAACTTACTAGACAAATGAACCATTTTTTGTTTTGAAAATATAAACCTAACTTTAGCATAGTAGTATATGAAAGTTATGTTGTTAATAAAATACTCCTCTCAAAGAGAATCAAGGCTGTTATGCCACCTATATAATAGTGATTACATTGTATTAATGCAAACATATTTATATATGGGATACAACCAGGTCTTGCGCGCGCAACTGTGTGTGAGTGTTGTAAATTCTAGAATACTGAGATCAATTCCTTCGCATAAAAGAAATATTTACCTCTGGGACAAAATCTTGAGTTAGAGCAAATAAGTGCCTTTTTATAGCGACAAAAGATCCATCTTGAAGCAAACCTTTGTACACAAAACCAAATCTACCTTCACCTATAATGTTACTTTGACTGAAATTTCCAGTAGCTTGTTCTAGTTCCAAAATTGTTAACAATCTTGTATTCTGCATATAATGTGGATAGTAAGCATTAACATACTGTGAACTGTTGACTCTTCCCATCTCAACTGTCAAAAATGAATACCATAAATGAATAATCACAAGTCAAAGTCATAACTATATGTGGATACTTAATTATTAGAATTTATAATGTACTAAAATTAACTTACCAGCTTGAGATGGCACAGAAGAAGCAGAATCAGATGAATGCCTTTTAAATCTTTTACAATACCTCATGGAGATATAAATAACCACCACAATGATAATGATGATGACTAAGGCGGCACCGGCGGCACCAACTATGACTGCAGCCCTTCTTCCTCCTTGTTTTTTAACTTGAGCTTCTTTATGTGTTGGAGTGTCAATGTTCCTTTCTAACTTTGCTCTTACTCCACCTGTTTCTATAGTAAAGAGCTTTTCTTAATATTCTTAGCATGTTTTTTGTGTCAATGTTTGATTAATGTGATTCTGAATTGAATTGATTTTGTAAAATTGGATTTAAAATGAAGTGATTTATGTTTTGATGTTTTTACACTTAAAAACAATACTAATGTGAAACTTAGTGTAAATTTTCAATCCTACACAAAAGCTACTTTTTATCATTTCTAGGCAGTATCCAAACATACTTATGAATAAGCTTTTTTAATCAAAACATTTCAAGTGAAAAGTGGAAATTTTTATTATACTATTTATCTTTTCACACAAGTGTCTAGATAATGATCAATATTTTATTATCCTCAACTAATGAAATTCTAGACTTAATCTCAATGTTTTACTTAGTGCAAACAATAAATCACTACACACAAATTCAAAGAGACAGAAGAGAAAAGAAGCTTACAGAAGAATTAGAGAAAAAAGCACCTGGTTCATTTAGTTTAGAGCATTGAATTTGACATGGTTGTTTCACAATGCTGCATTTGAATTTCTGTGGACCAGCAAATGAACCCTTGAAAGTTAACAAAGCCTCAGCTGCAATTAACAAATGTGTGATTCGGTAATTAATTATAATCAGTCAAGTTTGCTCTTTTGAAACTTATTATATTTTGACTTGAAGACTAATGTGTACTTGCATTAATGAAAATACCAAGCTAGCAGCACATGAACTTCAAAAACAAATTAGAAAACTTTGATTCTTTAACTAAAATTCTCAAATACTTCTTGACATAGAAAACTTGTTCATGAATAGATAGGAGAATAAATGTTTACAAAATCTTACCACATGACAATTGAATCATTATGAGCTGGAGCAGCTTTATCCTCCATAGTAATTTCATTGTCAATGTGCATCACCCCATAAACTTCCTTATGAAATTTTTAGTTTTGAAGTATCTATTTTTTGCTTTTAGAATTAATTAAATGGTCTTGAACTGCACCTATATATAGTTGTTTCACAAGACATGAATTAAGTACTATGATTTAAGAAACTCTCAATTCTTATGAGCTCCTCTACAGACATATTATGTATATATGCATTTATTCAAGGGGCTAAAATATCTTCAAACATAAATAAAAATTAGTCAAGCTTAATAGAAGAAAAAAATAAGTACTAGTATACCATACAATAATAGAGAGAGACCACAAAATAAAAAAAGATTACACAATGACAATGGAAGTCAATTTGTTAGCCAGAAATAGCTAAGGGGAATAGACTTTAGACAGTCAAGTGCTTTATATAAAGGTGGCAATTGAGAAAGAATTGAACTCACGCTTTGCATGCTTCTCAAGTAAGCTACATTTACCAATGATAATATGTACTAGTACAAGTACTTAAGTAGTAGTTAGACTTAAGAGAAGTAATTATAACATATAAAAGTGATTAAAATAGAAGGCCTTGGCCAGGCATTTGATAGTAGAAATTCAAGGATAATCTTGTAATATGAAATGTAGTATTTAAATACCGATTGTATTATGTATCCCTAAACATTGCATAATAGAAAACTACAGGAATCACTTTGTCGTTGAAGACATTTGTACAATTGTCTAAACTCCGTAACTAATAGTTTGTGTCTCATTAGTCTAAAATTTGAAAATTTAAACATAGGACTAAGTTGACAAATATATATATATATATATATATATATATATATATATATATATATATCCAGCTAAAAAAAGCTGGAAAACACTTTAAACAGGTTGTCCTCATTGAAATGGACAGGTGGAATTGCTTGGTTTGTTTTGCAATTTGTTAGCCCACAAAAAATTTCCCAGCAAAGGAAATGGAATACCAAATCCCAAAATATTCCAAAAGAATCTCTTTTAAAATGTAGATTTTCAAAAGGAAATGCCAGCCAGAATATATATATATATATATATATATATATATATAAGCAAAGCTGAAGAAACTGAGCCAAGTGAATTCCATTTTCCAAACACTTTGATGAAAGAAAAAGAAAATTCTTTCCAACTACTCCATGCCCCATTATCTATCTGTACTACTCTGCCCATAGATTGAACATAGATTCAGCATAACATTAACTTGTAAGCTTTTTATTTAATGAATAGATTCAGCAAAACATAAAAATCATGTAAACTTTTTTTCCACATTATACAACATTGTTGTCCTGCAAAGTGAAAAGATAGCAGAAGATGATATAAGTGGACCATATGGGAAGAACAAAAAAGAAAAAATATACATATATATGTGATTCTTCACAAGGAAAAGTGGTAAACTACAAAAGCCAAAAAAAGAATCCTTGTCAGGAAAATAAGTTTTGGAATTTTAGAATTTCAAACTCTAGAAATAGTTGAGGCTAATTAATATAACTAGAAAGTGAGAATTCTGATGATGATAATTCATGTTGTGTTATTATTCCAATGGAAAAAGAAAAGGTTGCCATTCATAAGTTTGTGATAAGTGGAGGGATTTAGATTGCATAGACTCAAAATACAGTGAAAATTGTATGCAGTTTTACGGTCAATGTTTTTTTTGCCATCTGTGCAACGGTCGTATAACTGCATGTAATCCTGATCCAAATTGGAGACATTAGAGCGAGAGAGACTTTGTACATCAGTACATTGCATGCTCTTCTAATGTTGCTGAAAACCAATGGACATATTTTTCTCTATATCTTTTTAATTCTTTGGATTTTAATATTGAAAAGTGTTATAATACATGTATTAGCATTGGTGGCAACTGGCAAAGAGTTTCCCACTACACAGATAGCAGCCACTACAACTATCATATTATTTCAATAAAGTTTATCACATATTATTTTTGTTGTTTGTGTATTTTCATAATTGAAATTATATATCATATATTTTGTATAAAGAAGTCTTTTATTTTGTATGAATTGTGAAGTATTATTTTTATAAATGTTTATTTATCGCTATGTATATATAGAGTTAAATTGTACTATAAAAATATATCATATTCTTAAAATAAAGAGTAAGTCCTAAACATATTTTAAATAAAAATATAAACTATATAAAATCTTAAATATAAATGTAAATAAAATCTTCTAAAAATATTTAGATATATTATTCTCAATAAAAATTGGTAGAACTTTTTATGTGACTATACTCTAAATTTTTATTTATTAAAAGAAAAAGATTGGAAACTATGAACAAGTGGATTAAATTTGGGGATGAAAAGGTGGTGTATTTAGTAACATAATGAGAAAATGTAGTGATGTAGTATAGTTGATTATTATTAATGGTTAATTGTGAGGCTATTTCTATTATGCACAACTTCACAAGTGGATTAAATTTGGCACGATGCATAAGTTTGTTTTCATCATTAAATTGACAAATCTTACAATTGGACCAAATGAGATATGATGACTCTTCATGATCTAAGGGTGGCAAATAAACTTGTGCATAATCTAATAGTATCCATTAGACAAAACAAAGAAGAATTGAAGGATATGGACACATGAGAGAAACATCCTTGGTACTTATAAAAAAAGGACCATAGGACATTTGGTTTGAATGAAGTTGTCTGTCTGTTGCATTGCATGCATGATGCTGACTGGAGGTGTTTGTGGGGGACCATTTAGTAAAAAAATTGAGCAGAGGAGAAAGCTTGTCACATGAGAAAAATAGATTGTAAATTTGCAGAAGTTAATTGGCCATTATTGCCATTGGCAGGGAAGTCACATGGTAAAAAGGTTCTTCTCTTTTGTATCATACCATCTAGCCTTTTGTTTTCTTTGGGTGAAAACAAATTCTTCAGGCCACTTCCTTATTATTTAAAAGGGTATAGCTAATATCTTAAGGGTATTGTTTAAAGTTTCAAACAAAATTCTGTTCAAAAATATATTTCCAAACAAAATTATTATTTATTTAATGGTTAAAAATATCTCTTTCTCTATGTAATAATAAAAGTACAAGTTCTCATAAAATTCACTTTAAGTTTGTTAAACAATATCTTTAAGGGACTAAATTAGCATTTGTCTCATTTAACACATAACATAACGATTGAATTAAAATATTGAACTTACTTTTTTGTAAAGAGCTATGATATATAATTCAAAGAAGCATGATAACAAAATGCAAAAATTGGTACATGACAGTGAAAAGAAAACTTGAAATGGTTCAGTTTGTATTAAGGGAAATCATGGGTGGATAACCAATCAAATTGAGTTGTGTTTTATTCTTGCCAATCTTCTTTACAATTTTAAGCATTTTTCTTTTGTAAATTACATGTTTTAAAGCCCACAAACACAATGTTGTCTCTTATAGAGAAAACTAAAGTAAAAGAAACAACTCTACTAGAAATACGATAACAAATTAAAATTAGCCTAACATTATGTTAATTATTAGTCTCCCTAAAACCATTAGTCTTAAAAATTCAAAAGTTTATTAAAGAAAATTTAATCAATAAAAATTAATTAATTAAATTTAAATTTTGGTCTAAATATATTAAATTTTATATTTTTCTGCACATCTTTATTGTTTCTTTATTGGATTTTTAGAAACGTTTCATCTTTTCATTATAAGTCATGTCATTAATATGATGTTATCTCTTTAGAAATATAACTCACCTAAAACGCTCACATTGTGCGTAATCAATTTAGAGTTACATTGCATATTACATCAAGAAAATAATTCTTCACATCTTATATAGGTAATGTAATGATAATATATTTATTGTGTGATGGGTGATGTTTTACAAATTAACAAAATAATTAAATGGTTACTTATAAAGAGTCAAACATATGCTCTAAATTAATATGCTAAAAATAGAGACAGATGCGTAATAGATATCGTGTTATTAAGGTTATTACAAATAATAATTATATGTGTTCAGTAACGAATTACTTTAGATAACTAATTGATTTCTTTTTTATATGATTCTTATTTTTTTGCTTTGTGGAGTTTTATACTAGTATTAGATACCGTAGCCCACGGTCCTAGAGTTGGGCTAGTACTAAATGAATAGAGCGGCCATAATTAATACTTAAATTTAGAGCCCAATTTCTTCTCCTAAAGTCAACTTCAAAAGTACACACATTTAAAAAAACGATATTCTTTAAAAGATAACTTTAAAAAAAAAAATTGATTTTATTATGTTAAATCTTCAATCAATTTTAAAATCTTGCAAATCATGTTAAGTTTTAGTCTTTAATTTTATTGACTTACGAATAAACAATATCTTTGTTAATAGAATTTTTTATTGTAAGAAATATGATCTGAAAATGTGACGTAAGTAGACAACATTTCTTATTTTACAAATCGATTTTTTGGGTCCAATTTTAATTTTAAGATAGTATCAATATCAAGTGATCAATATTAGACCATTCCCTCGAATCATGCTCTAAAATCTAAATCTCTCATCCTAAATGTGATGATTGCATTAAAAATATGTTTATTAGTGTAGATAATTTTCACCTTACGAACCAAAACTCAAATTCTAAGAAGCAGACATGTCCAAATACAAATAATTTTAGTTACAGAGACCCATGTAACTTTTCCTGCATTATTCATAACATAGTTGCTTTCTAAATGCTGTTCCTGTGGTCCTTATTTCAGATAATCCAATTAACTAAAAGAAAATTGAAAATGCGGTTACATTGATGATTGTTAAACAAGATCCAAATTTGAAACTAATCACTATCATAACCATAGATACATTGACTAACCAAAGTCAAATTCAACAACTTAAAAACATGGAACTAATCAAATGTAAGATATTAGATTAATTAAACTAGAGGGACAACAAATTAATTATATGACATAAGGTTTTGAAATAATTATATAGAAGACAAAAAGACCCGTTAAACATCTAGTTGAACACTGTCACTAGCTTTGGCTCTAATCACGTTTGCTCTACGAGTAACTCTTATATGATAAACAGTCATAGCTAAAAGCACGACAAAGGCAAGACCAAATACAATGCCAGCTATGCCGCCGGCTCCCAATTTTGTCCTACCTTTGTCTAATTTAGAGACTTTGGTTTCATGAATTTGAGTAGCTTCAACAGCTAAAGGCAGGGGTGAACATTTTGATGAAGTGCATGGATCATCTTTATGTGAATTGGGATGAAAGAATTCATATGCTGAGGGTGAAAATGCTTCAGGGTTTTGGTAAACAAGTCCATGAGGTGCTCTTTCTTGACCTATAACAATTGAGACAAGTGGTAGACAAATGAGAAAGAAACCAATAAGATTGTTCATTTTTTGTGTTTTTGTTTTTACACTTGGAAGTAGAACAAGTATTGAGATGATAAATTTGTGGGGTGGGTTGAATTGGCTTTTATAATGTTTTAAGGTTATTAAGGAGTGGTTGTTCCTTGGACATGAATTTTTGTGTTGAGAAAAGGAGGCTAATGAATGGGGAACAGAATTATTGCTTTTGCTTTCAGAACACCCCAACTTCAACATTTATAACTCTTTCTAATTCTCGAAATTTTATATAGTAGTACTATTTAATTTATGTTGGATATTAATGTTTTATTAAACTTTGATACATCTAAACATATTGACTGAAATAATTTGTATTCAGACTTTAATTAACTTCTAATTAAATTTAAAAGTGTCAGGTCCTCTTAGTCATAAATTTAAACTCTCTATATTGCTAAAAACAACTTTCTAATAAACTAAAGGGTTAGGATTTAAAAGTAAAAAATAAATAAACTTGATATATCTTCCTTGTATTTGGAGTAATGTAAAGGAGGAAAGCTAGCTTCAAATGATGTTTTTAAAGGCAAATGATCAATGAATCTAACAGTTTTTCATTTGTGGTATTTGAAAGAATCACCTCAATTTCATCAACTAGTACTTGTACATTTTGATTATGTAACAGATGCAACAACTCTAACTACTACTAGATTCCAATTCCAGTTAACAACTAATCTTTAGATTTGGGACATCTCTACTGCCACTCAACCTTCTTTGTCTAATTGAGTTGGTAATCCTTTATCGATGTGGATTTTTTTTTCCATGATATTTTTCTTTGTTGGCATAAAGTGTATTGATTGGAACAACTATAACTATATAGAACATAAATGTCATATAGCCTATGACCACAACGTTGTACATTATTTGGGTTGTCGACATTGACGTGGCTTTAAGAATGATGCTCATATACTTGAGTAAGTAGGGACTGTGTGTGCTTGGTGCCTTACTCAATTCATATACAATACGAGTAATTAATTAGGGACTAGGGGGTGAAATCATTCAATAATTTATCAAGACCAAGCCTAAAATATTTTTATAGCTAATAACAAATTAGAATATTGGCAAAAACAAAGTCTCACGGTAAATAAAGTTAAAGATAAAAATAAAAATATGAAAATGACATACTTCAACTTATAAGTTGGTTTTTTAAAGTTGAGATGGATTGATCAAAAGTTTTAAGATAATATAAAAGTTTATCGATTTAGATCAGTTAATATTTATATGGACCTGAATTTTCTGTAATTAGCAAGAACTCGCAATTACACAGTCGGACAATAAAATTCGTTTGATCTTGATTAGATGATTTATACTCAAAGTCAGTATTTAAAATTACAAATAAAAAATCAAATTTGTCTATTTATGTCAGTACCGATTTTTGCTAACTATATGAAATTATTATGTATTTATATTCACATATCAAATCTTATAGAAATGGACGTGTAAAATGTGTTAGAGAAATAAAGTCAAAAAAAATGAATTTATAAAGAATACATTCACACGTTATAATTTGGTTTGAGGCTGAATTCAAATTTTAAGAAGCTATGAGATAATATTTAATTAGTAAAGCCTTACTAGACTTAAATCACATTTTCACCCTATAGTGTTTTTTTGTGTTGGTATATTACAAATTAATTCACCCTTCTCGTAGTCTTTTTATTCACGTGTCAGTAATCAAATGCAATTTATAAAAAAGTTGTGATCAATTGCCTATGAGGAGGTGGCTTAAGTGATAATAATATTATTATTATAGTAATGAGGAGGTTTATGCTTTGCTTAGTCGCTACGTGGAAAATGAAAAGCAATTGAAGCATGGGGTAACCTTATCTTAACTTAGAGGAGCAGCAAAGTGCTATGCCACATTATTGCAATGCCCACAAAACGCATGCACCCTCACTCCACTATATAAATATGATGTCAATTACAAATCATGTCACTCTTCCTGCATTTGTGTAGACCGATTAATATTATACACATTACTTAATTATGTAAGGTTGTTCTATACAACAAATCACAGCAGCTTGGTTTCGCAAACTATCCAACTGAAACATAGACAATGGACACATGTAGTGATTGTTGGGAGCAAAAGTTTGCAATACATTCAATAAAGAAGGACAAAACATTGAACCTAATGTAGTTGTTCATACCCCATTTCTTTGATTCCATATCTCCTTTGTGTTTTTGATGTTTTTCACGTTGAAAAACACGATTTTATTTCACAAAAAGTTAAGGTTTAATTGTAACTTTAGTCTTTCAATTATTATTAATTTACGGAATTAGTTCTCTTATTTTAAAATTCAACAGTTTTGTTATCTCTTTAAGATTTTTAAACTAAAAAATGACGACTTGACATATTTTTGGTGACATGACATACAATTTTATGATATAGAACCATGTAGATGCATTAATTATTCATATGTAATTAGTTAAATTAAAAATATAAAAAAATTAAAGTTAGAAGCTAAGTTTTTACGGTTTTGTTCCAATTTCATAAGTGATAATCATTTTACGTCGTAGTATTTTATGTCACGTTATTTAAAACATCTCACGTCATTATTTTTTAGTTAAAAAATTAAAAAGAGTTATCAAGATTGTCACTTTTAAAATAGAAGAACTAATTTCATAAATCTATGACGACTAAAACTATAATTAATTCAAAAATTAAATTGCAGAAGATAAATATGTGAAAATGGTGTGTCTAGAAGTTTCAATTTGTTTGTAGACAAGGCCACTATATGGGCTCCGAAATTCGAGAAGCCCAAGCCCATTGTTCTGTTTTAGATCTCTTAACATGGACTTACAGCTCCTTCAACGTGTATTTGAATTAATCAATTCAAATTTGTTTTTTTTTAAACAATTTAAACATATATTTAAATAGATTAAAAGGAAGAGAAATTGTCTACCTATCAAGTAGTCCATAAAGTGGCATTCGCATTTTACATTGTTGATTTAATTATGATTGTTATTTATGTCCAAAGAAAACACTATAATATTTTCTACAATTTCCATGAACATTATAATTGCGTTTTACTGAGTATATTATCAACATGTCACTTTTTGTTTAGGTTATTAAGCATAGATAATTAGTTCTGGTTCTGTCTGTTTATCTGTTGCTATTAGTCTGCTTAGTTAGTTATTTAGGTTAGTAAGTTAGATTATTCTCATGTATTAAAACTCACCTTGAGTCATATTTCAATATCAATTGCAATTACTATTTTTATTTTAATAAAAGTGATGGAAGTATTATTCAGAAATTATTTTCTCTCTTCTCTGCTTTGATACGTTATCGGCTAGATAATATCATATAAGCTAGAAGATTTTGACGTCGATGATAATTTAATTATATGATGCTAACCTTTTTAATTATAATCACGATAAGCATCCAACCATACATATATAATTAAATAAATGTTTAGAAAATATTTGTCAAGATTTAGCCATTAAGGTTATGACACCTGTAAAGCCTCTTGAGTGAAATTTACATGTATTTCTTTATATGATTGTGACCTCTAGAGTAAAATAAAATAAAAACAGCTAAGACTAGTTAATCACTTATGAAAAAGTACCCCCAATAATTTCGGGTGGGATCTGAATTACTAAAGCTAAGGTTGAATTTTAGAAACACAAACAAGAAATGAGTGATAAAGTAATAAGCAATATTTGGAAGCAAAAGATAATTGAATTAAAAGAGAGCACTTAATAAAGAAACAAGTAAAACCAAAATGAAAATTTGGATTGAGAGTGCATCATATCATATCATATCACATAAGTTAAAAAAGATAACACATGAGGGATGAAATTAAATTAAAAATAAAAAAAAAAAGGTAAAAGGAAGGGATAGAAATACAGGCTTTGGACATAAGCATGTTTATCTACAATTTATGGACCCCATGGCATTTTGGCTTCTTTATCCAAACCAATGATTCCAAACATATAAGGCTATTAGGAACATGGAATGAAACAAAGAGGACAAAACTCCAATAGGGAGCAGTAGATTGATTGATAGAGCTGAATTATATGGTACTATTATTATTATTATTATTAGGGGACAACAAGAAGTGATAATTATTGAGGTGAATTGATTAAGCGTTGCTCCTGAAGGATCCAAGAGCCTTTATTGCTGTTGCTCTTAGAATAAATTGGTGATAGAATGCAGCTACTGCAGCTCCAATAAATGGTCCAACCCAGTAAATCCACTGAACAACAATTCATTACCAACATTAATTAACATCAACAAAATATCAATTTAACCCTTTAAATACAAAATTAAAGATATTAATTTACCTGATCATCCCAAGCTTTGTCGTTGTTAAAGATAACAGCGGGTCCAAAACTCCTAGCGGGGTTAATTCCTGTCCCGGTAACAGGGATTGTTGCCAAATGAACCATGAACACAGCAAATCCAATTGGAAGTGGTGCCAATACCTTTATCATATAATTATTTCAAAATTAATTAACAAATTAAGAAAACAAAGAAAGAAATTGGAAAAAAGGTTATTGATACTTACAGGAACATGTGAATCCCTAGCACTTCTCTTAGGATCAGTGGCTGAGAAAACAGTGTAAACTAAAACAAAGGTACCAATAATTTCAGCACCCAAAGCAGTGCCTTTACTATAACCATCAGCCACCAAATTAACACCTCCATTGTACCTATTGTAGTATGATTTTTGGAACCCTTTTGCAAGTCCAGCACCACAAATTGCACCTAAACATTGTGCTATTATGTATAGTAACGCCCTTATTAAAGACACCTTGCGTCCCAAAAACAGCCCAAATGTCACTGCCGGATTTATGTGTCCTCCTACAATTAATTCATAATATTACCAAACTAACACACTTAAAAGACTCAAATTTAAAATAAAAAGAGTATGCATAGTTCGTACCAGAGATACCGGCGGTGCAGTAAACAAGGACGAAGATCATACCACCAAAAGCCCAAGCAATACCCAAAACTCCAACACCATCACATTCAGTGTTACCTTTAATACTGGTATCAGTTTGTCTACTATAACCGATAATGGTCAACACAGTGATGTAAAGGAAGAGAAGTGTTGCTATGAACTCTGCTATCACAGCTCTATACAAAGACCACTTTGTAAACTCTGCTGGATCAAACAAAGGTGCTGGTGGTGGATCTTGATAATCCTTAGCTGAATATTCACCACCTTGTTCTTGAACTTCAACATCTTTGCCCATTTTTTTTTTCTTCTTCTTGTGCAATACAATTTGTGTGGAATATGAATATGTGGTGTGGGTGTGTGTGTGTTAGGTGGCTAATTAATTGATTTGTCTGCTATTTTTGTGGAATGAAGAGTGAGTTGAAACATTGGTATTTATGGAATGAAATTGAGCAATTAAGATAGAGTATTCAAAATAAATGAAATTATTATTTTTATTATAAATTAGTTTTTTGTTTGTACGTATGAATAGAAAAATAGCATTATTAATAACGTTATACTATTTTTGCCGACCATTATTAGCTTGGTTTCGCTAGCAAGGACCCACCCACTCTGTGGCTACTACCCGACCCAACGATTCGTCATCCCTTTTCTTTTGGGTCCATCCCATTGTTTTTTTTTAAATAGTACACTGATTAACCTCTCAAAGTTTAAAGTTTAAGACAAGTAAAAAATTTGAAGTTCAAATTTTCATCTTTTACATATTCATATAATTGAATTGTATTTACCATACCATTTATTTGTCATTGAAAAACAAAAATAACGTTAATTAAAGTCAACATTATTTAGATTTTTTTGACTATATTGTGTACATATAAATAAAAAAATGTAGCCACATATGTCTAATCAATTTTACATATTCTTATTGACAAATTAAAATATATATTTTGAAAATAAAAATAAATTTTTCTTTTACAAAATAAATACACTCTAAAAAAATTTATATGCACAAATATTATTAATTAATTTATTGATTTGTGATAAAAAACAAAACAAAACAATTTGTTAGCGGCAGTTGTTTAGGCTGTCTCTGTTTTCCAAAATTTGATGTGGCTCATTTTAAATGCACTTGATATATTAAAGCATTATCCATATGCGTGGCTGAGAAATAATTAGCATAAAAAGTTAGAGATATATAAAAGTATATCATTGAAAACATTATACTGACAATCGAAGAAAGCTATCAATGATTGTTTTCAGAATTAAGTAATGGTTGATGATGTGATTAAAAAAAGAGGAAAAGTAGTTGTCACTTTTGTTGGATGACAAAGGACTTGCTTGCCAGATGAACTTATCTGGACATACCTAAATTAATTTACTCAAATGGGATTAACTAATGTCCTTGCAACCCTCGTGAAGCCACAATTTATAATTACTTGCATAAACTTCAAACCATATATAATAAAAATATTTATTTTCATTTTGGCTTTCGGTTTCCTGTTTCAATATTATATTTCATCCTCATCCATGAACCTGAATTTCATGCACTTTACCTGCAATTTGTAATCTCGATTATTAATATGAGACTGGACGATTTAAATCATAAACTATATCATTTAATTTAAAACAATCATGATCGTTGATTAGAAATTAGTCGACTGATATCAATTACCGCATTATGCTATAACGGCATGAAATCCAATTCTCTCTTGCATAATAATTTGATGTTTAAACCTTTAAAACAATGAATATTCAAATATTTATGTAATTATTTTCGATTTTATATTACATTTGTCCATAAATATATTTTTCTTATAATTTTTCTGTCCCTTTTTATTTTATGAAACTTTTTTTTGGTTTTTCAACTTCATTAATTATTTTTTTACAAATGTATCCCTAATTATGCTACAATTTTCTATAATTGGTAATAAATGTTATAGTAAAATCATAAATAAATTATCTCTTTTCAAGGTAAACTAGTAAAACAATTGAGATTATCAATAAATTTATATTTAGAGATCAAGATAATAAATCTTATTTTGATCATATTTTATATTCCACAAAATCGACTCATAATGTTAGTGATCTTTACTCTATATAATCACTATTTAAATCATAGTACTATCAAATATGAGAATTTCAACACTCGCCTTTGCGAACATAACAAAACATATACATGTTGTACAACCCATATGTATAATGATGTAAAAATAATGTATACTATCAATACATCATAGTTATTTATAGAGATAATTTTAAAGATGATTTTGATGAAAATAAAAATTAACTGTAGTAATTCATGATAATATAAAAAGTCTAAAAATTACAAGCATAGATACTATCATAAACCAACAAGAAAATGCCTTTCAGCTAGCCGAAGAGCAAAGATAAGCTAATGAAATTGTAAAGTATGAAAGGGGCCACCGACCATCAAAAGAGTCATTCTCATCTTACACATGCAAACAAAGAATTCTTATTCATCATAAAATTGGCCTACAAATGTTCAACACGTGTGCTTTCTAAACCAAATTATAACATCATTGATTTGATTGCATTTGAAAATGAAAATTCATTTCACAAAACAATTATTATGTATTTTCAAAAAATTCATGTATTTACATCAACTTTTTTAATTTAATCATTTTATTTATATGTAATAATAAAAAGAGTATGAATTGAAGTAAATTGAATTTAGAAACTATTTATATATAATATAAAGATATCGTATTTCTAAGAGTACATATATATTATTCATCGATAAAATTCTATCATCTATTATATAATTTAACTCTTAATTTTGTAAAATATAAACTAACAGAAAATGAAATATGTTTTATTGTAAATATAAAATAATTATATTAATTTTTAAGTTTTAATTTCATCTAATAAATATTAATATTATTATATTATATATTTTATTTTAAATTCAAATTTAAAATTGTTTAATTATGTGAATTAATTGTAGTGAAATTTATTATTTTCTATAAAATAAAATAAAAATTTATATTATCATCCAATAATACTAATATATTTCATTAAATCAATTTAATTCAACTCACTTTACTAATATGACATCAAAAAATATATATAACTCTCATTTGATATCAATTATTAATATAAAATTAATTTACAAATGATAAACTAATCAATCCTTAGTGAACTCACATTCGTGTTATACATTTACCACTACAAAATATAAAATTATACATTTTCAATGAGAACCAAAATTGAACCGCAAATGAAGTGGAATTGGGTGGGCGGCATAAAATACACATGAATTTTGAATTCCTATCACAATTGTGGTCATTAATTCATTATCATACTAACTATTATTTTTTGTGAATATTATATAAGATTCTGTTTAAAAACATTTTATGAGTAGCATATTTGTTGTCCATGTCAGAAGAGTGGGTGGAAAATGAATAACAAGACATATTTATGGCAAATTATTGTTTGGAGTGGTGGACCTATTCGATTAGTCAGCCTGTCATCTATCACTCCAAACAATTTATTATCATCACAGACTGTCTGCTTCTCTTTATTCTATGTATCATTACTATTTGCTCTAAACGGGAACTTTTACCAATTAAAATATCATGCTTTAAGTTTTTCTTTTCTTAACTCCTTCGTTTCATAAAGAAAATAAAGTTTAACAATTAAATAAGAAATGTGATACTAATAATTATTTTAATTAAAATTTAAATTTTTTCAACGATTTAAACTTTTTTAAAGATCATAATCAATTAATTAGTTGTTTAATATAGATAAGTCTTTTGAATTATCTCAAAATAAAACTATACCACCACTAATTGGATTTTTCTATTATTGTGATATCATCAACTAATCTTATATCAACCTGATTTCGTCTTCATATTGATCATAACAATAAATTGTGATAAACTAGTACACAAACATCGACTTCACCTCAGAAGAAAAAATGCAAACATCGTTAAAAAATTATCTGAAAATAATTGATTTTGAACTAATTAATTGTTTACATTAATTAAAAAGTCGTCGTATTGATACAAATTACACAAAGAAAAAGCTTCGCATATACAATAATTCAAATTTTAGAAGTGTGAAAATAGATCCATCTTACAAGTCGTGATTATATAAGACTTAATTATAATTTTACTTATTTATTTTTTATTTAATATTTATTTTAGTTTTATCTTTCTTTATAATATTTTGTCTTTATTTTTTTATAAATAATATATTTTAATATTTGTTAATTATTAGAATCCCTTCGAATAAGTATCCTCTATAATATTCTTTAAAAAAAACATCAATTTAACTCAATGATATAGGTTTATATTTGAAAAAATTCTTCTTGCAAGTTTTAAAATATATGTAAATTCTTTGAACTAAAAGCCATTGAAGTGAGTTTTGTGTATGTTTATTACATCATAATTAAATATGCACAATTAACTTTACAATTAATTTAAAATTAAACTTCAACAATTCATGATAGTAATCATATAATGGTCTGAAAGAGTGTGATAATAAGAAATAACATTCTTTCATTTATATAAATGATGGAGATGAATCAAAAATAATAATAATTAATGATCCAAAATTAATATTCGACATAAGATAGAAAAAATCAAAATTAAATCTAAGTCTTGTATTAATTAATGCAAATTTAGAAGTTTAAAATATTATCAAACATATTAGATAGCTAGGTATGAAAGTTAAGCACAATAGTTAGTTCTAATAATTATTTGTTTCTCATTTATATAAATCTTATACATCATCATTTGATATAATTTATTCTCTCATTATTCAATAAGCTTTCTATTTTAATTTTATATCATCAATAACATCTATATAAAAAATATATTAAATGTAAATGAAATGTGGAAACACAAAGTCAACCATGTGCATCCAACTCAAGTGCACAAAGATCTCTAATTGATGATGAATGAGAAGCCCCAATTTTAATTATTTTTCTATAGGCTAAATTACATTCGTGGTCCCTTAACTTAATTTCAGGTAACGTTTTAGTCCTTTATCTTTTTTTTCCCGATTTAGTCCCTTATCTTTTTTTTTTCTTCTCGATTTAGTCCTTTATTTTAATTTTAAATGACAGTTTGATATTTTATGTTTTAAAATTTCAACAACGTTATCCTTTTTTAAACAAAAATTCAAAAAAAAATTCAATCAAAACTCATAAAATTAATTATATTCTTCAATATAATACAAATTTCATCAAATCCGTAATGCAAATCTTCAAATAAACTCATATTTTCATACTTTATTTGATTTTATTAGGAATAAAGGACTAAATCAGGAAAAAAAAAAAAAGATAAAGGAGTAAAACGTTACCTCAAATTAAGTTAAGGGACCACGAATGTAATTTAGCCGTTTCTATAATATAACAAATAATTTTAAAGACAATACAAAATAAAAAATTTAGTTGATATTTAAAAAAAATGTTAAAATGATTACTCTTTTTAGTAGTTAGAAGTTGATATTAGATCTTAAGTTGTATTGAAATGTTATTTATAATTTAAATAAAATGGCTTGAGTTTTTTTGTGAATTGATAAAAATATAATATTTTAAAATAATTTTTAAGTATTAAAATTATACTTTCTTTTTATTAAGAGTCAGACTTTTAAAATTAAAATAGAGTATTTAAAATGTTTAAAACAACACTATAAAAATGAAATATAATATTACAAAATATACATCTTGTTAGTAATAAAATAAATATATGTACAAACTCGACTATGTAGTGTCGAAAAATAGATTAGAGACTATGACATAATTAGTATCCACAAATACATTGAGTCTCTAATAATCCCTCTATGCCACTATAATATAATTGTTTTAAATAACATCTCTCTATTCATTTACAAAATATGGACTCAAGATAATCACAATTGGGCACTACCATTAAGCCTTGTTTGGCTTGCAAGTATTTACCCAAATGAAAGTACAAAAACAATCAAAAGCCGACAAGACCATCTTCTTTACCATCAAATTCTTCATCTCTGTCTTCAAATATGGTCTCTAGTTTAGACCGGCAGGCTCGGGTCCAGACCTGCAGGCTCGGGTCCAGACCTGCAGGATCGGGTCCAGACCGGCAGGCTCGGTTCCAGACCGGCAGGCTCGGATCCAGACCGGCAGGCTCGGGTCCAGACCTGCAGGCTCGGGTCCAGACCGGCAGGCTCGGGTCCAGACCGGCAGGCTCGAGTCCGGACCTCCAGGCTCCGATCCAGACCTCCAGGCTCGGGTCCAGACCTCCAGGCTCGGGTCCAGACCTCCAGGATCGGGTCCAGACCTGCAGGCTCGGGTCCAGACCAGCAGGTTCGGGTCCATACCTGCAGGCTCGGGTCCATACCTGCAGGCTCGGGTTCGTACCTGCAGGCTCGGG
>JBBPBS010001143.1:3610854-3622005 GCA_037974835.1 Cicer judaicum | reverse complement strand
CCAAAGCTGCAGGCTCGGGTCCAGACCTGCAGGCCTGGGTCCAGACCAGTAGGCTCGGGTCCATACCTGCAGGTTCGGGTTCATACCTGCAGGCTCGGGTCCATATCCGCAGGCTCGGGTCCATACCTGCAGGCTCGGGTCCAAAGCTGCAGGCTCGGGTCCATACCTCCAGGGTCGGGTCCAGACCTGCAGGCTCGGGTCCATACCTGCAGGTTCGGGTCCAAACCTCCAGGCTCGGGTCCAGACCGGCAGGCTCGGGTCCAGACCTGTAGGTTCGGGTCCAAAGCAGCAGGATCCTGTATTAGTAAATTCTTATTAAAAAGATCAATTCAAATTCTTATATTAGTAAATTGAGTCACTCAATTCTCATATGACTTAAGAAATTGCTAACAAAATTAAAACTGCACATATGGATGATCTATTCAAATACTTCCCATAATTCAAGGCTTGATAGACACAAGGGAGACGTAAAGTCATATAAACTATTTTCGACAAGCCCAAAGGTTAACATAGATTATTATGAATACCCAACACAATATGCTTATTTATAGATCATTTTCCATAAGTTCAGTGGGTATATTCATTTTGGCTAGTAAATCATTGAGATATTTATAAAATAATAAACAAAAATATAACCCCTAAACACAAGGCACAAAAAATGCAGCTGATAAATTACCGTAAAAAAATCTTCAAAAGTCAATTATGCATAACCCAGCGTTTGAAGTGCTTTTTTACTTCGCTCAACATTGGCTTTAACACATTCAATTTCTGCATTGTCTTGAAATTCCATAATATGCTCCTAGAGATGGAGATAAAGAGAGTTAACTTATTCACTGAAATTATTGGAAATTTGGAATGTTTTATTCCATACTCCCTAGACCCAAGCAAGAATATACATCCAAAGTAAAAAGTAGAGGACGATTCTGAACTTGAAACAATAAATTATACAAGGTACAAAAACATAAAGCCTTGAAAGAAGCAATTTCAATCTCCCCACATACGCCGAATGGCAGCATATTTCTCATCAAGCACATGCATTAAATGGAATAAAAGAAAGATTCATGAAACATGAAAGATGCAAGGATGCGATACAACATAGCACAGAAGAAAATAGAGATAAAAGGTTGATCAATCAAACCTTGATTTTCTCCAGTTAGACAGGACTACCTGATTGATATTCACCAGCCAAGCTAGACAACGGTTCCTGCCAATTTACCACATGGAATCTTTATTCTATCAACCATTACTAAAATCATATTCCATTCAATAAAGAAATACCAAATTATAAAACTAATAATAATAACAACCGAAGTACTTATTATTACAAACCAATATACCCATACAAAAACAATGAATGTAAATGTGTCGGTCAAAAAAATACTTTACACTACTATACTTACCCTCTTTTGAGAGCTTTCAACCCAATATTTATTAGGCTTGGAGTCTGGAGAACCTAATCTTGACTGTCATCATTACAAATGAGAATCTGTTACTAATATACTGGAAAAAATGAGAAAAACGTAAGAAAAATCCTTTACTATTTACTTCTTGCTTAGAAGATACCAAATATCGAGATGAATAAAGAAATAAGAGATTTAGAGCAATACACCTTAGGTTCACACAAAATTAAAATTTGAAGTTCCATAAAGTATATATACATTATATACAGCAAATTTCCACATAGGCGCTCCCGCTTATCGCCCCCGATAGGCGCTACCGCCTATCGTTTATCACCTCGATAGGCGGTTGTGGCTATCGCCTATGATAGGCATAGACGACAGCGCTTATCGCTTGGTAGACGTTGTCGCCTATCAGCTATCGATTATCACTTATCAGCTATAATTGATAGCCAATAGACCGCTAGTAGGTGATAGGTGATAGACTATAATTGATTAGTGACCAGAGATATTGATGATAGCTATCTAATTTAAATTAACAAAAAATGTAATCTTTTTATCTAATCTTATGTCTATTGTTTTAATAGATTTATTTTTTGTATATAATCTTTTTATCTAATAAAAATATGTTTCTAAGAGATGAGAGGAACAAGGTACACTCATTACTATCAGCAATGTTCTATCAAAAACTCTATGTTAAGATCAACTTCATCGTGATAAAAAAAAATTAAAAAAAAATCAAGTTTTACATTTAAAAGATACAGGTCAATATTAAATGGTAAGAACTTAGTTAATCTTTCACAAGAACCTAGACCTAAATTATATTTAAACCGTCTTTGAACCTTAGATTTTCTCATTCCCTAATGTGTCTCTAAGATACAAGTCACCTAAACTATTTTATTTCAACACAAAAATGTGGGAATAGCACACATTCCTAATTTTTGACAGAAGTATAAAAACATTTATAATCTAAGGCTACAAATTTGGTCATCATTTTATTTTCGGAATTGTATTTAACTTAAATACCCCTTCAGTTATTGAACAGTTTTCTATACTATATGATCGGGATCCCAACCCTATATTAAAATAACATCGTCAATTTGTACAAATCTCATATTGAGACAATCCACTGCATAAATCTCTGAGCAACAGGCAGCAGTCAAATTGTATTCAGAGGCTTAGTTAAAATCAGAGTTTTCTTTTGAACATTGTGATTTTATCTTAGGGATCTTTCGAGGATTAAAAAATTTTGCTCAGTCAATTTGTATATAAATATTATGTATACAATTCAATAGTATTACATCAATTAGAATCAAGAAGTTTTAGTTCTTTATTTTTGCTCTTTTAATTTTTATTTGAAGTTTCAATTCCTTTCTAAGTTTTAGTTCTTCTCCTGCAAAGGAAAGTTCCTGCCTGCAAGGTGAAGAATTAAGCACAAAAACACAAACACCTACAAAAATAGGGTAGCCGAACCAGAAAACACTATTTATCGTTAACACCACCAAGGGAATGATAGGTTAAGTGTAAACTGCAGTTGGGAGAGGAAGACTCTCAAATACCTATAAATTCAATATGTAAATGTCATTCTTGTTTTCCTTTTATTTGTGAAATAGAGGACTCACTGTTTTCATATTTTGTTTTCTAGTTGTGTTCATTGTATTCATCCATATAAGAACCATTACTCAATGATATTTTTAATTCTTTACTATCTATTCTAACATAGACACAAGAGGCAAAAAATTTCAAGCAGAGTAGTGATTTGACTTAAAGATTAGTAACAAGACTGTGTCATGTAACTGGTCTCAAAATCTGTGTTTTGAACATAATTACTCAAAGGTACTAGTGTCAATGTTTGGACACAATTTTATTGTCCTTGCTATAGTGTATCTATTATCAAATTGTAAAATAATTTTATAATATATAAATTTATTATAAAATAATATTATCAAATAGATTTTGGAATAATATAAATTATTACCATTGGTAAATGACTAAAAATATTATAAAATAATTTATAAAATAATTTGATAATAATATAGATTATAATTATTATTAAATTGTAAAATAATTTATAAATTATAAATAATTGTAAAATAATTTTATAATATATAAATTTGTTATAAAATAATATTATCAAATAGATTTTAGAGGTACGAAAGAAATTGTGGAAGAAAGAGGAAAAATAGAGTAGAATTAAAGGAGATTAGATATTGAGAGTATGATTGAGAAGGGAGAAAGGATGAGAGGTCCACATCAGCTTTTTTACTGATGTGAGAAATATTTGTATAGATGTGGGGGTGAGGTGGCATTCAGAGGTCTGTTTTAAATATAGATAATAGATAGATGATTTGAAAGGGTGTGATAATAAGAAATAGCATTCTACATTTATATAAATGATGGAAATGAATCAAAAATAATAATAATTAATGATCCAAAATTAATATTTGACATAAGATAGAAAAAATCAAAATTAAATCTAAGTCTTGTATTAAGAAGTTTAAAATATTATCAAACATATTAGATAGTTAGGTATGAAAGTTAAGCATAATAGTTAGTTCTAATAATTATTTGTTTCTCATTTATATAAATCTTATACATCATTTGATATAATTTATTCTCACATTATTCAATAAGCTTTCTATTTTAATTTTATATCATCAATAACATCTATATAAAAAATATATTAAATGTAAATGAAATGTGGAAACACAAAGTCAACCATGTGCATCTAACTCAAGTGCACAAAGACCTCTAATTGAGGATGAATGAGAAGCCCCAATTTTCATTATTTTTCTATAATATAACAAATAATTTTAAAGACAATACAAAATAAAAAACTTAGTTGATATTTAAAAAAAATGTTAAAATGATTACTCTTTTTAGTAGTTAGAAGTTGATATTAAATCTTAAGTTGTATTGAAATGTTATTTATAATTTAAATAAAATGGCTTGAGTTTTTTTTTTTAATTGATTAAAATATAGTATTTTAAAATAATTTTTAAGTATTAAAATTATACTTTCTTTTTATTAAGAGTCAGACTATTAAAATTGAAATAGAGTATTTAAAATGTTTAAAACAATACTATAAAAATGAAATATAATGTTACAAAATATACATCTTGTTAGTAATAAAATAAATATATGTACAAACTCGACTATGTAGTGTCGAAAAATAGATTAGAGACTATGACATAATTAGTATCCACAAATACATTGAGTCTCTAATAATCCCTCTATGCCACTATAATATAATTGTTTTAAATAACGTCTCTCTATTCATTTACAAAATATGGACGCAACATAATCACAATTGGGCACTACCATTGGGCCTTGTTTGGCTTGCAAGTATTTACCCAAATGAAAGTATAAAACAATCAAAAGCCGGCAAGACCATCTTCTTCACCATCAAATTCTTCATCTCTGTCTTCAAATATGGTCTCTAGTTTAGGAGTATTGGAATGTTTCCAAGGGAACTCCAATAGTGAAGGTGCAACCTCCATCCATGGCTTCATCGCGGGCCTTGACTCTGTTGCCATTGTAACTTGTTTGTAAGAACAATTCAACGGAGACGCTTGATGAAGCTGTATTTATTATTATTTAAGAATCTCTCTCTGTCTTTGAATGAAACACAGAGAGAGAATGGTGTCTAAAAAGAATAACTTGATAAAATAACTTAAGAAATTTCTTTGAGATGTATTTGATGAAAGGTATATTGATTGATTGAATGAATTAGCATTGAGAATTGAAGAGCGCTATATATACACATGGAGATGAGAAAACTATGCAACAAATTTAGGCAATGTGGGGGTAAATAGCAAACCACGAGAATAATTCGGTGACCAATCGCATCCAATCCAACAATAAGGAACAAATATAGAGGATTGTTTCATACGATTGTCAAATATAGAAAACATATGATCTAGAATATTAAAATGCCTTAATTAGGAAGAGGAGGAAATCGTGTGGTAAAATTTTCATATGGACGAGGAAGTGAAGAAAATACTTGTGGACACATTGTTTATTTATTTTTGTTTATATACATTTCTTTTCCTTTGACAATATATTTTATTCACACATTAAATGACACGAAAAAAGTTCAATAATACAAATCAAATCACATGCTGAAAGCCTTTAACGGCAGAGGCTTGTGGCTAAGGGTGTAGATGGTATAGGTTTTTGAATATCGAATCCATATCAAACAAAAAACCAATGAAAAGGATATAACTGAAAAACCAAACTAGATTATTTCTTCAAATCTGATTTGATTGTCTTCAGTGATGAATATCCAATAATAGGAAGACATGAACTGGTAACAAACTTTCATAAATTTTTCCAGTTTTTATATAAGCTTATATCAAACACACAACACCCCTGCCTGTGGCCTCATCATACAAGTGCAGTACGAGGGTACAACCATCCAAAGGATACTGAGTGTACAACAAAATAACAAAATGCCATAGAGATTCAAAAATGCTGACAATCCAATTCAAAAAAATAAAATCTGGCACTAAGATTTCAACCATCAAATTAATGTGCCCCATAGGGTATGTTTGGATTGATTGTTTCAGATGGAATAGAGTGGGATGACGTGAAATTATATAACATCAATTCTTTAAAACTAAGTAGCCTATTTTATTCTATTCCATTTCATTACATCATATACCATCTATTCAAACATTCTGGGCACACATTAATTTGATCCACATCCACCTAATCAGTGAAACTCATTTCGATGATAGATCATTTCCTTGAAAGAATAAATGTATTTCCCACAAGAGGATGTCAGCATTTCTATTTTGTTGTTGGATGAAAAACATAATTCTAAATGCAATCAACACCAATTCAATTAAGAGGACATGGTGCCCCTCTGCAAAGCAAGCAACATCCAAAGAAAGCAAATAAAATGCCCAAATCCCCAATGAGGAAAATGTCATAAAGCCCAGAGTATTACTAGCTACGATTCACTTCAGTGAGAAAGTGAACCATAACATAATACTTGTTCCTCACAATAAGTCAATAACAGTGAAAAGAAAAACACATGGATAGGTTGAACCCAGATTCCCTGCAGTACCAGAATCACACAGTAGAAAATTTCAACCATTGGATTAAACCGGACAGCAATTCTCAAATCTACTTAAACTACGTTTCAAAACAATAACCAGATCTAACCGCTAAGAGCTATAACTGCATGACACGGTTTCATAGTAACAGCAGGGGAACCCTTTTCTGAAATGGATAAAATGCAAGCAGAAATTCAGCTTACTAAAGGGTGATAATATGCTCACTGTGTCAACAGTTCTCAAACTCTACCTAATTCACGATTAATCATTTTTTGTCTTAACCTTCTGAACCAGAAGGAAATGATTTTCGTAATTCAGAGTTTATAGTAAAGTCTGACTAATGATTATGGGGGCATGGGCCTCTTTGGATTCATAAGGACTTGTGAGTCTGTTTAGGTGAATTATGAAAAAACTTATAACATATTCATAAGCTGTCTTTAGCGCATTTTCATGAGGATAGCTTATGAAAACAGCTTAAAACTAATATTAAACCATTTTGACATAATCTTACATTGAATTATAAAAAATAGCTTACACATAAGCACTTATACTATAAGCTGTAAAATAAGTTATTTATCTAAACAAAGCCTATATCAAACTTGGTGCATCCAATCATTTCAACCTTATCTGAGGCAAAACAGAGAAACTTAAAGTGTTATACTCTCAAACCACAATCAGCAGATTATATATAAGAAAATAACATAATATATCTAAGAGTCGCATGCAACCTTAATCATAAGATAAAACCGCTTAAAATAATCTCAATTACCCAAATACTAAACAAAATTTAACAAAATCTTAAATAATTCCAAAATTTAAATGCAACAAAAATAGTCTACAAAAAAGGAAAAGCCGCCTCTTAATTCAAAGGAATTTCAACATCTCCATCGTTAATTTCTTGTTGCAGATCCTTAGGATCCTTACCATCAACAGTACACCCAACGGAAACACAAGTACCAAGAATCTCCTTAACGGTGCCGGAAAGTTCCTTCGCCATCGATCTCGGCTTCATAACCTTAGCAATCTCGATAACATCATCGAGTGATATATTTCCATTGTGTTTGATATTCTTAGTCTTCTTGCGGTCACGTTCGGGTTCCTTCAAGGCCTTGATTACAAGCGCGGCGGCCGATGGAACAACTGCTACCTTCGCCTGACGATTCTGTACGGTGAGCTTGACTGTCACTCTTAGACCCTTCCAGTCCTTTGCGGTTTCTTTTGCGATGTCTTCTCCGATCTTTTTTGGAGAGAGACCTAGTGGACCGATCTTGGGAGCGAGTGAACTTGCTGCTCCGACCTCCCCGCCGGTGACTCGGACGTAGACGTCGACGACTTGTGACGGGTCAAACTTTGGCGGCATGGTTGCAGTGTCTGATAATTAGGGTTTCGAAAGAGTGAGGAAAGAGTATCAAAATCGTTTTATATACGGATCACTCTTAAGTAACTTTTTTTAATTAATTAAAGCTTAATTAATTGTATATTTGCCCCCTATTTTGTGTCATATATGATTTTAAGATCTATCTTTTTCAACCAAGAGGAAGGTGATTATAGATATATTTATTTAAAATAGAGGAAATTTTTTAATTTTTAATTAAAATTAAGGTTTAGTTTGATTTTAATCTCTCTAATTAAGACAAAATATGATTTTAGTATCGGTTAAATTATATTTTTTAATTATATGTTTGTAATTGTAATTTTAAATTGACATTTCAAAAAATTTATATTGCAAAAATAATTTATATAAAATTATAAAATATATAAAATATTTAATTTTAATGTATATTAATTATATATTAAATGATCTGAAATTTTAAAATAATTTTATAATTTTAGATAAATAATTTATATAATATGAAATTTTCAATCTAACAATAAATTTTGTAAAATTTATATTAATTAAAATACTATAGAATAATATAACGTGAAATATTATATTAATATAATTTAATTTTTTATCGTATACAAAAATGATTATAGACTAGTAGTGCTTTGCTACTTTGTGGCGGCGTTGTGTTGGTGTTGATAGTGAGGACTGAGGCGTTCTCTTTTCACGCGTCGCATCGCAACACGTGTTCCTCTTCCTCGCTGTTGCATTTGTTGTTTTTCCTTTTCCTCGGTGGTATACGAACCCATAAATTAGCACAAATTCTATTAAGAAAGTTATTGCATAATTTAATAATTGCAGTCGATGCTGCCTTTCTTATTACATTTGTTGTTTCTGTTTCCAATTTATTCTTATTAATTTGTTGTTGTTTTTTAAAAGTGTTATTCGTTTATTAATTAAGTAATTTAAGAAATTAAGTTGTTAAAAAATATTAATTCACCTTATTTGACATGTGTTTGTGTCATAGAAATTTTTTGAAATGTCAAATTCACTATAGGATCAATAATAGGTTAATTTTAACTTACAATCGTATAAAAAGAATTACAATAATTAAAATCATATTTCATTTATGTTATAGAGACATTAAAACTCTAACTAAAATCATATTTCATTTATGTTATAGGTACATAAGAAACTTTTAAAATTATAAATAATATTTGGAATATATTTTTAACACATATTTTTTGATTCAATATGAGTTTCATCAAATTTATATAAGACTCGCGTGATTTAGTAGAACCTACATGAATTTTAGTCGATCAAAGAAAAAATATTAAAAAATATGTGTTTAAAAATACGTTGTCAGTACACCTCTAACATTATTTTAGTTAAAGAAGATAAAATATTTTATAAGTTTATTTAGTCACTTATAGACAAGTTTATCTTCCAAATCTCATAATAATGCGTTTGATTGGAGGTATATAGAGGAGAGCAAATGAAATATTTTTAAGTTTTATATTTGTTTTAATTCTTAAAAGAAATGGGGAGGGGAGAGAGTCAAAGTCTATCTTAAAATTCATTTTACTCTTTCTCTATTTGAGAAATTTGGAGGGAAGAGTACGAAAAAAACCAAAACAATATAAAAAATTTATTCTACTTTTGAACTAAACACAATTATTAAAAATTTATTATTAATCATTTTTTTTAACCAAACATGTTACATTTTTCCTCCTTACTCTCCTCTTATCTGTTGAATAAAATAGACTATAAAATAAAGGAAAAACAAAACAAGGTTTGTGACGAATTTTATTCTCTTTTTATCTCTTTTAGTATACATTTGTCTTCATCTACTCCAACCTAATTGACCTTCCTCTCTACATTTTAAATTTCACAATTTTTGTCTATAATTTTTAAATTCCTAAAATTTAACTCCACTAACTTTTTTTACGATTTAATGTGACATATAAATGGTTGTATTTTACCTAGAAAATTCAATGCAAACCCTAACACTAAATTGGACATCTCCGGCTTCAAATTCAAGTTGTTTTCATTTTCAATACTAAAATAGTTAGCGTTCAACATAACACAAAAATTACAATATTACACGTTGAGTCTTAACTTTCTTTTAATAGAGTTGGTGGGTTTATGAGTTTGTGATTATTGGGTTGATGTGGATTTGGTTGGATTTTCTAATGGTGAATGCTAATAAGTTCAAGAGAAAGCTAACGAAATATTAAGACTAATATGAGTTACACCTCACTCACATTCAGATTAAGGAGTAAGGATAAAAATTGAGAAACACAACGATAGTGTTTTTAGTTGAGAAAACTTCACACTAAAAATAAATGGCTGCATTGAGATAAATAACATTATTTATACAATGGATCACATGGCTAGCTAATTTAAATAATTCACTAACCAACTCTTTATCATTGAATTACATCACAACCACTACAAAAATAAAATTAGTGAGAGAAAAAAACATCTCTAATTTTTTCCCCACAAAGTTTAGTAAAATATCACATTTTTCTTATATAATTTAAATTTTTGATAGTTGTTAACATGTTATCTTAAACATAGTTGTTCGAGTGAGGCATTGTTTTAGTTATTGTATTAATGTTGTTTGATTTCTTGTCTTGTTGTAATTTTTGATTGATTTAAATTGACATATTAATATTGATCAATAATAAATTTAATCAATTAATTTCACGTCTTCAACATTTCATATATGAACACATGAATATTGTAGGTACTTGAATTATGTCATAATTTTGTAGGTATTTTATCGATTTGTGCTATTAACCTTAATATACATTAATTTCTTCACATATTCATTATTATTGATTTTATTGAATTTGAATTTATATTATTTTCAATAGATATATTTTTTACTTTATATTTGTATTCAATATTATATTATACTTTATATTTATGTCTGTAGAAACTATATAAGTTGTTATTAAGAAAAATTTGTTAAAAAACAAAGACAATTATTTATATTTTATTTATATGTGTGGAACAAACAAAGACAATTATTGTAATAGTAAGAGGGATAGAAAATTTTATTTACAAAATAATTCCCTAGTATCAAAATTCTGAACTTAATTGAGTGTTATCCATAAATATAGAGGGATTAATTTCAATTGTATTAAATGACTTGCCTTGTTCTTGATAACTTTTCTTTTTTAGTTCTTCTTGTATAGTGGGAGTACTAGAAGGAGTGAGTTTGAGTTTTTCGGTCAATGTATAATTTACAAATAATAGATTGTATAAACGAATGTTAAGTAATTTATTAATAAGCATTCTACCAGCATATTTGTTTATATGTTAAAATTGAAACATATTTTTTAGATCATGATATAGGTTAAAA
>JBBPBS010001143.1:3564290-3604563 GCA_037974835.1 Cicer judaicum | reverse complement strand
ATTCTAAAACTATAAAAAAATAATATAAATTTAATAAAATTAAAATGATCAAAATCCAACTTTGACAACTAAATTATTTATTATATTGTAATAGATTGAAATTTATTTATCAATCTTAAACCAAAGTAATATCATAACTAAACGCATAATAGTAATAACAAAAAAAAACATTAAAACTAAACCATGTCATGATAAAATAGAAAAACACAAAATAAAATTAAAATTTATATAAAAAAAATTTACAACTCTTATATTCAAACAGCCAAAAAATTTATATATCATTCAATACTTTATTTTTTTCTCAACACTTATATATATATATAATACTTCTATCTCTTAAAAGTGTCAAATAAATTTTGGGGTACCCAATATTTTTCAATAATTAATTAATTTAGATTTAAAAAAAATGAAGGTGATTATGAAACTAAAAATGGCTCCAAATACCCGTTTGGTCCTGCTTGTTCATAAGTGCAAGACACAATTACATATTATACTATACGTATGAAGTAGCACAGCAATGATAGCATATGAAGATGGCATTAGAGCTAAAGAAATGGTGTTTAGTAGAAGGATTGAAATCATTGAAGGATGTCAAGCTCGCCCACTGTCGCCTCCTCCGCCTCAACCTCCAACAAGACAACTACCTTCTCAACATCATCCTCCGCTCTTCCTTAACCTTATCAAACACCCAATACTCAAACCTCGTTTTCCACAAAACACCAACATACCCAAACACCTTTCTCTACAACACCATGATTCGTGGCATGGTCTCCAAAGACCGTTTCCATGACGCCGTTCAACTCTATTCCTCAATGCACAAAGCTTCTCTTATCCCAGATAACTTCACCTTCCCTTTCGTCCTCAAAGCTTGTGCCAGACTCAACCTTTTTCAATTGGGTATCGCAATTCATTCACTTGTGATTAAAACTGGTTTTGATTATGATGTTTTCGTGAAAACGAATATTGTTTGTTTTTACTCTAAGTGCGGGTTTTTAAGTGATGCACGGAAGGTGTTTGATGATATTCCTGATAAAAATGTTGTGTCTTGGACTGCTATTATTTGTGGGTATATTGAGTTTGGTCAGTTTAGGGAAGCTGTTGAGTTGTTTAGAGGGTTGTTGGAGATGGGTTTGAGACCTGATGGTTTTGTTATTGTTCGTGTTTTGCGTGCTTGTGCGAGGTTAGGGGATTTGGAGAGTGGGAGGTGGATAGATTGGTGTATGAGTGAGTGTGCTTTGCATAGGAATGTTTTTGTGGCTACCTCTTTGGTGGATATGTATGCCAAGTGTGGAAGTATGGAGGAAGCGCGTCGTGTGTTTGATGGAATGGTTGAGAAGGATGTTGTTTGTTGGAGTGCCATGATTCATGGCTATGCGTCCAATGGGCTACCTAGAGAGGCACTTGAGTTGTTCTTTGAAATGAGGAAGGTAAATGTGAGGCCCGATTGTTATGCCATGGTGGGATTTCTCTCTGCTTGTGCGAGGTTGGGAGCGCTGGAGATGGGAATTTGGGCTAAGGGTTTGATGGACGATGAGGAGTTTTTGTCTAATCCTGTGTTGGGTACTTCCTTGATTGACTTGTATGCAAAATGTGGAAGCGTTGAGGAGGCCTTGGGGGTTTACAAAATGATGAAGGAGAAAGATCGTGTTGTATTCAATGCTGTTATTTCTGGACTCGCTATGTATGGACATGTTGGGGCTGCATTTGGAGTGTTTGGTCAAATGGGAAAGTGTGGAATCATGCCTGATGAGAATACTTTTGTTGGTTTGCTCTGTGGATGTACTCATGCTGGTCTGGTTGATGATGGTCGACGCTATTTTAATAGCATGAGTTGTGTCTTTTCTGTGACTCCTACTATTGAGCATTATGGATGTATGGTGGATCTCCTAGCCCGTGCAGGTTTGTTGGTTGAAGCACATAATTTGATCAAGGGTATGCCAATGAAGGCTAATGCAATTGTTTGGGGGGCATTGTTGGGAGGATGTAGGTTGCATCGTGAAACCCAGTTGGCTGAACATGTGCTGAAGCAGCTCATTGAGTTAGAACCATGGAATTCGGGACATTATGTTCTCTTATCAAATATATATTCAGCAAATAGTAGATGGGACGAGGCAGAAAAAATTAGATCAACATTGAATAAGAAAGGGATGCAAAAGTTACCTGGGTATAGTTGGGTTGAAGTTGACGGGGTCGTTCACGAATTCCTTGTGGGAGACACTTCTCATCCCTTATCACAAAAGATATATGAAAAGCTTGAAAGTTTATTTAAGGACTTGAAAGAAGCTGGTTATAATCCGACCACTGAGTTTGTGCTCTTTGATGTAGAGGAGGAGGAGAAAGAATACTTCCTTGGCTGTCATAGTGAGAAGTTAGCTGTTGCATTTGCACTGATCAGTACTGGTGCCAAAGATGTGATTCGTGTTGTTAAAAATCTTCGTGTATGTGGTGATTGTCATGAGGCAATGAAACTCATTTCAAAAGTTACAGGGAGAGAGATAGTCATTAGGGATAATAACAGGTTCCATTGTTTCAGTGATGGTGCATGTTCTTGTCGGGATTATTGGTAAAATTTAGATGTATTTTGGGTTCTAAAGTCCAAGTTCATCATTTGCTTCTCTTCTAAAGTTGGATGGAAAAATGGCCACTTGTTTAATGCATTTGCATGCCTAACTTCATAATTCCTCCCATCCCTCAATTTGAAGCAGCAGTATGGGTCCATAATGAACTCAAGAGTCACTGCTGTCTTTATTTAGACTGCAAATTCTTTTCTACATGTCTGTCACGATTGCAGGCGAGTATTTGAATTACTGAGTTGCTGACTATTTCTTTATTCAGTATGAAGTTTGAACCTAATTAGGTCGAATGCATGGAAAAACTTTGCACGACACGTACTATTTGAATGGAGAACTTAAGCATAGTTTTTGAGATAAACTATATATGCAACTTAGACCAGTCAGCCCTTTGAAGTCTAGCAAGAACGGCACGCATTTTTTAGCAACTGACTGGGATGTCTTACTGCATTTACATAAATGATAATCTACCAGTGAAGGAAAAACATTAAACTTTTAGCTGAAAATTTGAGCTATGAATTCTCTCTACATGAAGATGCAGCAAGTTTCTGTTCACCTCTTGTATTGTCTGTTGTACAGTCAGTAATTCTTACTCGTACCCTGCTCAAAAGTTCTTAATGGATAATACAAAAATGTGAAATATTTTACAACATAAAACTTTTGATTCAATGCATATAGTGATAAGAATGAAGCTTAATTTTTACTATCGTTCATTTATCTGTCCTTAAATGATACTTTTATATCAAGAACTGATTTTTTTTTTATAAAAATATTGCCCTTTGATGGGCTAGGATCTTGTGTGAATATTGAGTTTTGCTAAGCCCTACTTCATGGCATATGCAGATGAACTAGCTCGAGCAACAAAAACTTCTGGCAAAGAACATTTAAAAATGCTATCTTCAGGCTACATAGCATTGTGAAACAGGTATCTCTACCTCGGTCATAACATGTCTTCAAGGTTACATGCATGCTTCAACTGTTAGATATCTCTTACAAACATAATTTACTTCAATGATTGGCATACAGAATCCAAACAAGTTCATATGTCTAATCGGAGTAAATTTTTAGTAAATTAAGCTGTATAAGTAAATGACTATTTGAGCAAACTCGTTTGGCAAACATTTATGCCAATTGCCGTGAGATTTTCATGGACTTCCATTGGTTTATTGGAAAAAGCTTCTTGCAAAATGAATCTCAAAACAGATTTAATATCTTCTTGGCAAACATACAAAAATTGCTCGGGAGTTCTTCCATTCAATAGCTTGTTACACTGATATTTTTCTTAAGCATCCAATAAGGTACATAAGGTGTAAATGAAGCTAGCTACTCAACAAGTTAAATGCTTACTAGTAAGTTATTTAGGATGTTAAAAGGAGGATTCTTCCCTGCTCTTGAATCCTTATCATAGAATACTTTCTCATTGTAGCCACATGCTTCCTCTGACATTTACTGTACTAATTAAAATCAAATTATTCTCTTAAATTATTAAATTTTATTTATAAATGATGATGCAACCATATACTAAAAGATAATAAAATGATTTTTTCATTAAAGAGGATGTTCAAGAGAACATACAAAATAGCTTGTTGCCAGTAATTCCTGAAGGTTATCTGGAATGGAAAAAACCATGGATTCCTGGGATACAAAATGATAGCAACAATCTTAGTAGTAATTTAATTGTTGTTTTTTATAATGCTATTTGTACTGCGTTATCTGATTGTGCATATTTGTTACTTAGGTTGTCGCTGAAATGACAGCTGTTCGGTTTGGTTTTCCAAGGAATGCATTCACGTCTCTTATGAAGCTGGTGAGCGCATCCATTACTTATGGAAAGGCAAAATATAAGTAAAACTTAAAGAGTTGATTACAGAACCTGTGTCTTATGAAGAATGATCACTATTCACTCCAAGATAGATTAATTAAAATAAAAAAAGATGTTGGACACCATTCACATATCACAATCTCATTGTATCATCAATTTCCCTTTAGATTTATTTTCATTAGTTGTACGATACTAGTTTCCATTATAGAAAGTTGTGATAGTTTTAAGAAGCATTTAATATTTGGATTCTAGAAGGCCAGTAGTATTTCCTTTCATTTTTTAGTTGAATGCTTGTTTGGACAACACTGATGATACAAGGATATAATAACACCAAAATAGGATGTGAGAATTTTCTTTTTGATTAACTTGTACATGTGTTAGTGGATAATGACGGAAGTAAACTTTCTATTCAATTGTTCTTACTTTACTGTTAGTGACTAGCACAAATGGTGCATAGTGCGAGAGTGTTGTAAATCATGGAGTGCTGAATTTAATTGGTACTCAAAAAATTTGTGCTTTATTTGTTAGCTGATATATATATACTTTTTCGCACTAGATTCAACAACCCCACAACTCCGTAAGGATTCTAAATATGTTGTCGTGCGAGGCGGCATTATATTACCTGTTCTTGGACCATTTTATTACTATTGTTATTGATTATTTATATTTTACTCTCAATGATGTTTACAAACCACTTGCACATGATAAGCATGTTAGAAAATCAAATATCAAGATCCAAATTTAATGTAAGATTTAAGGTCCAATTTGAGTTTTTTGAATCAAAATCAGAACGTAATTATATTTTACAACGAAAACTTAACATAAGTTTGGCCCAATTGTTTGCTGCACGTCCCGTCCACGCCAACTTGTTGCTACCCGAACTTGCTCAAACCGAAACTCAACAAAACAGAGTTACATATTTGGTGCTCTTTTCTCATGTTTTCTCGAGAGTCTCCTATTTTTGTTCAGATTGATCGATCTCTAGTAGAGTTGTCAATTTGACAAGCCTCCTAATTATGCCCTTAAACTAAAAGCCTCCTAAAAATTTGGGGGCCTAGGAGGCCCATAGGCCCACTTTTTTAAAAAAAGAATCAATTTACTTTTTTTTCAATAAATTTTTTTTTTATTTTTTTTGGATAAAAATTTCTGATTTTTTTCGATAAAAAAGTTCGATTTTTTTTGATAAAAAATTTCTGATTTTTTTTGATAAAAAATTTCTGATTTTTTTTCGATAAAAAATTTTTGATTTTTTTTCGATAAAAAATGTCCGATTTTTTTTCGATAAAAAATATCCGATTTTTTTTCGATAAAAAATATCCGATTTTTTTCGATAAAAAATATCCGATTTTTTTCGATAAAAAATATCCGATTTTTTTCGATAAAAAATGTCTGATTTTTTTCAATAAAAAGTTTTCAATTTTTTTCGATAAAAAATTTTCGTTTTTTTTCAATAAAAAGTTTTTGATTTTTTTTTTTCGATAAAAAAATCTTAAAATTAACAAAATATTGGGGGCCTATGGACCCTTAGAGCCCCCTCCTTTAGGCCCCATAAAATAATTGGCCAAAATGAAGAGACCCCTTAAAAAATTATTTTAATAGGGACCTAATAATAAAAGAAAAAAAATAAGGAGGCTTTGTAGTTTGTGAGCTTTTTTGACAGCTATAATCTTTATGTGTTTATTATAAGTACAAATTGAACAATCTATATGTATATTGCACTCATTGGCCATTGTAAGTTAACCTGGTTTAAATCAGATAGACCAATTTGAGTCCGAAATCGTTTGAATATGAGTAATTCTCAAGACAATATCATACCTAAACATTAATTAAAGCGTACTATCTATTGAAAAAGAAACATACTATCTCAATTGTCTTTAATTATTTGAAGATTCTTGAATTAAAAAGATTGTAAACGAGTTTTTGAATTTCTAATTAAGCTCCTAAACTATTTATTTTTTCGAATTGTGTATCTAACTTTGATATAACTTGTAATTAGGTTGATAACCTAAGTATTCATTTACAAAATATTCCAACCATCCCGTGATCCTTTAATTTTTTTAATAAGTTAATTTTTTATTTATTTATTTATTTTTTAATGTCAATTTTATTTTTTAATTATTTACAGCAATGATCTCAATTTCAAATCAGCATAATTGAAATTAAAAGTTCTCCCAAATTTTTCATTAAATCTATGTAATTCTTAATGTATTTTGATTCTAATAATCCTAAGAATATACACTCTCAATCAAATTTTTAAAAAATAATTAAATGAGAGATGATTTAAATGAAATACATTTTAGAATTCTTAAAATTAAACACAAATTCTCTCGATCTATGTCATAAAATCACATAAAAATTTATTATATTATTCTTTATATGATTAATAACAAAATTCATAATACTATTTTAAAAATCTTTAACTAAAAATAATTAAAATTAAGTTATAATTAAAAATAACTCAACATTATAACGTTTACAAATATAAAAAATTCACTTGATAAAACAAAAGTTAAATGATCAATTTAAATTTTTTTTTAACTTAAAATATAGACGATTTATCTTGCCATTATTTAAAAATTTCAAGATGACTTTATTACAAATTATTTTAATGTTTGGAGATGCCTGTACATTTTTTTAGTTTAGGAATTTAATTACAAATGATTGACAAATTTATGAACTGAATTACTTTTTCGTTTTTAAATTCTTGAACCTATTTAAATAGTATCGGAAATTTCAATAATTGTCATGTTATAATAGCAAATAATTAGACAAATCATTTAATGACGAATCATTAACTCAAATGCGGATCTTGACTAAAATAATTCTCACATATTGTCGAGTAAAGGTTTTGTCAAAAAAAAAGGTGGCGATTTATGCTTGGGCCATGGTAAACGTGTTAACCCGGCCCGCAGAGCCCATTGCGTGGCGGGTTGCACACCGGACGCATCACTCTGAGACTCCGCCCGAAGCAAAGCAACGCAACAAAGACAACCGATTCTCTCTCTCTCTCTCTCTCTCAGTGCATCACTTGAAGTGCAGCATCATCAATGAACAATTCCATCTCTTCATCCTCCGATATCTCTCCTATCCAATTCAACTTACCTCCCCTCTCGTTAAGCCTCTTCGACGCGGAACCATCCACACCACAAGAAGAACCAAACGGCGTCGTCCACGGATCAAGCGTCTCACATTTTGAAGATTCCATTTCCAATGAAATTGAAGAGAGTATTCGTGATCATCTTCCCTCCGTCTCTAACGATTCCCAAACCTCATGGTTTCCTGGTAAACGACATCTCGATGAGGTATATATATCTTCATAGATGATAGGTGTAATCTAATGCACTGTCATTTACTTATTCCCGCACTTAAGAGAACCTCTTCCCGAATTCTGATTCAATTCGTATAGGAATGATTAATGCGGTTTTGTTTCATTGTTTTATTTAGTGTTTTTCTTTTTACTGTTCGGAAATCTAAATTTTGGTTCTACTCATTGAAATTCAACCTGTGTTGACTCTTTAATTAAATGAATGAGTGACAATCAAAATGAAAAGGCATGGGTCTTAGCTTTAACCACCACCAAATTTAATTTTGGTTCTAAGCACTAACATCCAAATTCAAATCAACTGTGATTGATACTATGAGCTGTTCTGCAATTCTAGCTACATATTTGAGCTTTCTGATACAACATTTATTTTCAAATTCACGCCCTCTGAGGCTTTACACAGAAGATAACTGTAATATCACATCCTATTTGATTAATGAATGAAGTGCAGGACGATGCTTCCATTTCATGGAGGAAAAGAAAGAAGCATTTTTTTGTTCTGAGTCATTCTGGCAAACCAATATACTCTAGGTTAGCGTTTGCCAAATCCTCACATGAGCTTCCCTCAATTACTGTCCACATATCATTATGATTGCTGCCTCAAAATTGTGCCCCGATTCTCTAGTTATTATTTCACACTTTTGTTTGTTCAGGTATGGCGATGAACATAAGCTTGCTGGTTTTTCAGCAACTTTGCAAGCAATCATTTCGTTTGTTGAGAATGGGTATTGTCGCTGGCTTTGTTCGGGTTAACTATATCCGGATAAATTATAATTGCAAATACATTCTTAGATTCCCTATCCAAATATTATATGAGAATGCATTTTCAGATATTTGATTTTATGTTTCCAGGGGTGACCGTGTCAAATTGGTGAGGGCTGGAAAGCATCAGGTATGGTCACACATTTTTCTCTTGTAAAAGTTTTTGTTCATGAATATATAGTTACATTTAAGCATTATTTCCTTATAAGCCAGTACTTCAAGCCCACATAACTAACTAGGATTGGGCTATGCAAAATGATATTTCAAACCTTGCTCAGCTTTTTAAGAATAAGATAGAAACACTGGAAGTATGTTGTACTTTTGCTTGCTGAGTTTTTTTCATATTATGTTCATTAGTGATTTTAGGGAAAGAGAGTTTTATTTATTAGGCACTTCTGAAACAAGACGATGATTTAGTGTTATGAAATCTTAGTTTGAAGTTGTTGTGCAGGTGGTTTTTCTCGTGAAAGGACCAATTTACTTAGTCTGCATCAGCTGCACAGAAGAGCCTTACGAGTCCTTACGAAGGCAATTAGATCTCATTTATGGTCAGGTATAATTGAGTTGGATACCCAAAAAAAGTTCTGGATCCATTTGCTTTCTCACTATTCCTTCGTTTTCAGCTTCTGTGTTTCTCAATTGGCAGTTGCATCGCCTTTTTATCATTCAAATCTACTAGTAATGTTGTGACAGTTATTTGACACATCCATATTTTTTATACATATGCAGATGATTGTCATACTGACAAAATCAGTAAACAGATGTTTTGAGAAGAATCCAAAGTTTGATATGGCACCCTTGCTTGGTGGAACAGACACTGTCTTCTCTTCACTAATTCACTCTTTTAGTTGGTTCGTTTCTCTAATCGGGGCAGTCTGGTCTCTTTTGTTTTAAAGGAGAAACTAAAATATTTTTTCCAAGATATAGGGGTGTTTTAAATGCTTGTTCTGATGTCTGTGCTTCTCCCTTGTGTGTTAAGTTGTGGAGGTCATTTGTTTGTTTGATGGATCTGATTTCCAAGCACCCTATGCCACACCTTAGTAGTTAAATTTGTTATTTGTGTGATCATATCAGGAACCCAGCTACATTTCTTCATGCCTATACTTGTCTACCTCTTGCATGTGCTACAAGACAAGCTGTCGGTGCCATCTTGCAAGATGTAGCTGATTCCGGTGTTCTGTTTGCAATACTGATGTGCAGACACAAGGTTTAACACTATACTTAATTTTTCAAGCCATAGGCAGACATAAAATGATAAAATAACTTGTTAAAGGTTGAAGGCAGGTAATCAGTCTATTTGGTGCTCAGAAAGCCTCTCTCCATCCAGATGATATGCTGCTACTGGCCAACTTTGTTATGTCATCAGAATCCTTTAGGTAAGTAGAACTGACATTATTTTATCTTTCAGATAGCATCTCAGGGATGGTTTGATGGCATAGTTTTCTAGTTATACAGTCTATACGACTGTACATGACTTGTTTTATAGATCCTATGATCAGCATAACAGCTTTTACTGTGCAAGTAGATTTATTGCCTTTATTTTACCATTTTACACTTTCTCATTCTCTTCTCTTGGACTATAATCATGCAGGACCTCAGAGGCATTTTCTCCTGTTTGCTTGCCAAGATACAATCCTTTGGCATTTTTGTATGCTTATATCCATTATTTTGATGTGAGTGACAAATGCATTGGCAATTTGCATATGTTATACATTAAGTTCATAAATGATAGAGTTTTATGTATATCTGTGGCAGGATGACACATACTTGATGCTGCTGACAACTAGTTCTGATGCATTTTACCATCTTAAGGATTGCAGGTAAATGATAGTTTAATAATACGGCCACCGCTATTGTTCGGTTTATTGTTTTCTTTTAAAAAATGAAAGAAAATAAAAAAAGAGGAAATAACATAATGGTTTGTAGCAAAGAGATTTGGCTCTCTATGTACCCATACTTTTCATGCATTGATTCAAAAAGTTTTCTGCCAATTCATAGGATTCGTATTGAGACGGTCCTTTTGAAGTCAAATGTCCTCGGTGAAGTTCAGAGATCCTTGTTTGATGGTGGAATGCACATTGAGGATCTGCCACCCTTATCTCGTTCTGGATCATCTCCTCATTTGGGCCAGCATAGTCTTCAACTAGATTCTCCTGAAAGATTGAGAGAATCTAATTCTAGTGTAGGTGGTGTTGCGGGTTTGTGGCATTTCATATATCGCAGTTTATATCTGGATCAGTATGTATCTTCAGAGTTCTCATCACCAATTAATACTCATCAGCAGCAGAAAAGGTATTGATGTTATGGAAACTTGTTTTTTAATGCCAGGATGGCACTTCCCTTTTTCGTTTTTGCATTTTTGTTCTTTGCCTAAGCATAACCTGCCTTTATTGTTTCAGACTGTATAGAGCTTACCAGAAACTTTTTGCATCCATGCATGAGAAAGGAATTGGGCCACACAAAACTCAGTTTAAAAGGGATGAAAACTATGGTAATGAATATTTTGATTCATAATTTGTAGTAGCTATGCTACATCCAAAAAATGGATATATGATAATTTGAGTCTGTTGTTATGATTTGATGCAATTCTTTATGTTTCTGAATTCTATAAACTGATGTTTTCTTGTTATGAGGAATGAGTGGAGATCAAGTTTTTTTCTTGGTATTTCTTCTTTATTTTAATCCATAATGTTTCAGAATGAGTGATTCTTTGGAAAAGCTGACCTCTTGTTTTTCATAAGGTGTAATGACAGAGGGGGAAATCTTATACTTTTCTTGTAATGCAAAGAATTAACTCAGATCCTGAAAACCAAACTCTTGGGTGATCTTCCCCTCAACAGAATTTCTTTCTTTCTTTTGTCTTAGCTTCATTGAGATATAAAGTGCCACTGCATTTGCATGTTTCATAGAACAATGGTCAGATTAGTAATATCATTTTCATGTGGCAGTTCTGCTCTGTTGGGTAACGCAGGACTTTGAACTTTATGCTGCATTTGATCCCCTTGCAGACAAGGTATTGTTTTGTTTTCCTTCAATATTTCTCAGTTAAAATATTTCTATACAAAACTGTAAATGTCATATATGTTAATCCATCAGTAGCAGGTTTATATTCATCATTAACATGCAATAAAGACCTGGTATAAAAATATATCACTTCTGAAATCTAGCATCGCACATCTTAACCTTCTTTGCATCAATACGGTTGCTACAGTTAGTTGGGAAAGTAACCTCTTTGGTCCATTTAATTGGGAAAAGGTTCAAAAAGAGATGTGAAATACAATTTACATTTGCTTTTGCCCTATTTTGCTTAGACAAATTTTGACTTTTTTTGCACAATGACCATATGCAGGCCTTGGCAATAAAGACGTGCAACCGGGTATGTCAATGGGTAAAAGATGTGGAAAGTGAAATATTTTTGCTAGGAGGTAGCCCCTTTTCATGGTGATTTCATATCAAATACTGTAAACATGAAATTCTTTCGTTAATAGTATTTCTTTATTTTTAAGACAAGGATATGATAATAGTCCTTGAAATCGTCCTTCATCAAAATATTTCTTTAGTAAACATCCACAGAAATCAATAAGACATACATATTCTTTTGAGGGTAGCGTATAGCATGGTCCCGTACATGAATGTGATCATTCTTTTGAGTTTGGTTGAGTGATCGTTTGTAAAGCTTATAAGTTAAGGTTGTAAGTCTGTTGATACTATGACAATACAAGTTGTATAGACTCAAAAGTGATCTAAGAAAAGAAAAAAGTGTGTTAGCAGAGAATGTTCTCATCTCATTAACATGGTGAAAAATCTTACGAGGTCAAGATTGGACAGTTACATTGGGTGAACTGGTAAAAATCTTAAATGTTGTGTGGTCCTTTTACTCTACTAACTTTAAAGCTACAAGTAAAAAGGATGTGAGAGAATAATAAATTTTTATTTTCTGCTGCTCTATGAGTCTTCTTCATTAATTGATTTTCTTTTAGGAATAGAGGATTAAGTGGCTCCAATTTGTCAAAGGTGCAATTAAACTTCTATATGGCAACCTCCTTGTACTTTGGAGTCAAAGTTCACCCATTCCGGCAATTAAAAGTGTTTTGTTCTCCGTCCATAAGCACTCACTCAAGTAACAAATATTAAGCATTATCTCAACTAACAAATACTGTTAAATTAAATATTTTGTCTTAGGTTGGAATTCAAAATCTTGTGTGAATTAATTATTAATAGAAATTATTTTTTTTTTCAGATAAAAAAAAAAAAAAAAGTCTGCTGTCCAACTTAACTCCTACATGATAGTCTTTCGACAATAGTAATAATGAGGATAATAAGCATAATAGTCTTTCACTCTGTTTCATATTATTATAAGGATAAAATAAATTTTTGATTTTTATAAATATATTCTATTTTGTAGGTAGTTTTTTAATTAATTTTTTAAAAATAATCGTCATTTAAATATTTTTTATCAATAATTTTACTTTTTTAAGTCAATTCATGTGTATCATTAAAATTTATAAATGATTTTTTGTATGCATATTTAAAATTTTATAAGAAATTTCCTATAAAATTTTAGATTTTTTTTTAAAAAATAAATAAATTAAGTATGATTTTTTAAATTTTTAACAGTTCAAAATCCATATTTAAACTTCTAATGCTTAAATATTAATTTTTAAATTTATAATGTTTAAAAATTTATATTTAGACTTTTGATGTTTATATATTATTTTCTAAATTTTTAACGTTTATATATTATTTTCTAAATTTTTAACGTTTATATATTATTTTCTAAATTTTTAACGTTTAAAAATTTATAAAATAACCATTTGCCTTTTTTATAAATCAAGTATCTCTGGCAGCAAATATAAATACTAATTCCTTGAATTTTGTGGGATCCAAAACTCTTCCACAAAAATATATTGTCCAATGTTGTTATTAGCAGATATCCTTTATATTTTTAATAATTATATTTATTTACACACTTTTTTAAATATGTTGAATTTCACTTCTTTTTTCGTGAACAATATTAACAAATAAATATTAATACATTATATGGATAAAATGTATCACAAAATTCTATTATAAAAAAATAATAATACATAAATAAAAGGCATTACTATATATATAGAAACTTTTTTATTAGACATTATATGACACAAGTAGTAGATATTGAGATCCCTTAATTATATTTGGTCGAGAATTCAATTTATAGTTAGTTCGTATAAAAAAAAACAATATATGTTGGTCTTCACTACGTAATAGATACCTTTCTCTATAAAAAGAATCTATATAAAGAAACATATTTTCTGAAAAGGTTTGCCATAATATATTATAAGACACGTGTACAATATTTCTAAGAATGAAATATTTTCCTTAAAAAAATAATATTACATATTTCATGAATGAATGTCAAATTTTAAAAATAAAGTTTAGACAAACCACAATTCTAATTTTTGAAGATGTAGAGTGTTGTCTTTGATTATGGACTTAATTAAAAATTTAAATTAATATTAAAATTATTAAAATAATATTTAAAAAATATAATTTATTATTATTAAAGATTTTAAAAGATACAATGTAAAATTTAAATAATTCATATTTATTATAACATCAAAGATTAAACTGAATAATATTTTAATAATTTAAAAACTACTTTGTTGACTCTGAGAATAAAATGAGAACATAATATTCTTTTAACGTATCTGCTAAAGAAGATCTAACTCTCTCAAATTAACCATGAACCAAGATTTTCTTTAGAAAAATGCGATGGTTCTTTCCAATTAAAAAAAGAAAGAATACGGCCGAAACGAGACTTATCCGAGTCTGCTTTGTGGTGTAAACGCTACAGATTAGTGATTAGTGATTAGCGTGTGAAAAGACAAGATTTTGAGGCTACCAAGGCGAGTATATAAAATTAGAATAATTATTACTCTCAGTAGATTATACTATACGGTAAAGTAAAGGGTTGATGAAGTGAATTCGTGGAGTAACGTTTGTTGCCAGAAGGAAACAAACAACAAACAGAGGGAAGTAAATAAACACTACTGCCATCAAAATTATTGTCACAACTCCGGATTCATACTCCTAAAGTGTTCAATCATAACAAAATTCACCTTCTACTTTATAAAGTCTATTTCCAGATAAATAAATACCAGTACTAAATTATAATGTCTTTATATTTAATGTTTTTATTCATTAAAAAATATTTCTATTAAATTTAATTTTACGTAATCATTTATATGTAAATTTTACAAATTTTTAAGAGTTGAAATAAGTTTACCAATTAGCCCCTAAATCCTACAGAAAAAAAAAATCATAGTACTAACTTAGGATTATTCAAAGAAACAAGTGACCTCGATTTTTAAATTAGATATCATAGTAAAAATATAAATATATGTCATGAAAAGTGGTGAGTGATAATCAAATACTCTCTCTAATTTAAATATAAATAAAAGTAAGTAAAAGATAATATTTAATTAAAATTTTGTACTAAATATATTAATTTTTTTATATTTAAAAACTAAAATTAAATTAAATATTTAACTTTTTATATTTAATCTGAAACATTTTTTAAAATAAAAAAATAAAGTCCATGACATATTAATTTCACATTTGAAGTATATTAATACTAGATACAAAAAATATAGGAAAAGATCACATCCATGCAGTCTTACATCTGCATCCTAACGTTAAGTTGACTCCCAACAACAACGCAATAAATAACCGACTAATATTTTATTTTATAATACTTAATAATAATAAATAATAATATTATTCCAACAAATCAGTAATTACTTTCTCTTTTGCTCTCTTCTCTACTTCTTCTCCTTTCTCTTTCTCTCTCATTCTTCCCTCGTCCAACCCTAGTATCGCCGGTTAACATTTTCCGGCACCACCTCTTGCCGGAGTATTAGCTCACCCGATCTATTATCCAACAATCATTTATTTGTTTATCATTAATTTAACAAAGTGAGAGTTATAGAGAGATCGGAAAATGTACAAGAACCAGCTTCAAGAGCTGGCGCAGAGGAGCTGCTTCAACCTTCCTTCTTACACTTGCATTCGTGAAGGTCCCGATCACGCGCCGAGGTTTAAAGCTACCGTTAACTTTAACGGCGAGATCTTTGAGAGTCCTCACTACTGTTCAACTCTCCGTCAAGCTGAACACTCCGCAGCTGAAGTAGCACTCAATTCACTCTCCCACCGTGGTCCCTCTCACTCACTCGCCGCTAAGATCCTTGTGAGTTTTCTCTATCTATTAATGCCGCTTTGAGTTTTAGGGTTTATGTTGTTTGTGTTCTTCAACTTAACTCGTAGAAAATTGTGTGCTGAAACAAAAACAAAAAAAACGCAAAAGGTTATGCCAACATGCGCGTGCTGATGAACCTGGACTCTTTTTTGAGTCGTGGCATAGGGTTTCGGTTTGATGAAGCGCGTGTTGGAATGACCGAAGTGCCCTTGTACTTGTTTGATTCAAGGTAGGATTAGGAACAGTTTGAATTGGAAAAGGATCGTAGCACTGGATCAATGTGCACATGTAATAATTCTGATGAATTGGGTTTTCAATTTCTGTTCTATTGAATTTGAATTATGGATGTTAGTTACTGAGAATAAAAATGGGTAAACCACATTTTAGTACTAGAAAGCGTATGATGTCACTTTGGTCATCACTTAGTTTATTTCGTGACCGTGACGTCAAATACTATATTATTTTGACGGTAAATTGTATCTTCGAGAGGCTTTTATGATAGTAAGTTGTATTTTTCATGACTATTTTTGATAATTCAAGGACTATTAGTTAGGGACTAAAGTGACACCTTTACAACATCCTACACTTTTAAGGACTACAATGGTGGTTTACTTTAATTGAGAATACTTCCCTTTTGCCTATTTTTTGGTCTAGTCTTTGGGGATATTTAAGGAAGGAATGGCACGTCTTCTCAATCTGGTTTTTTGAATTAATCAGCAGTGGTGTTAGATACATTTGAATTCTTATATCGATTGATTTTATATGTTGTATAAAACCAAAACCAATTATTGTATTGGTTCATAAAGGTACCCTAGCCATGTGGGTCACATCTCCATGTCAATAAAAAAATATTTTTTAATCAGACAATTAACAAGGAGTGTTATGCATGTGTTGTACGGGTGTCATTGTTAGAAGGAAGTGTGTTTGTCACAGCAACACTTGAAGGAGAAGTGTTTGTGGTTCATAGGTTGTAGATAGGTATAGTTTATAGAACCAGTGATCTTACCAATGATTGGTGTTGCTAAGGAAAGCTGTATAATTAGTGAACTTTGCAGTTAATATCTGTCACCATTCATATGACGTGATAAAGCAAGGGAAACCTGATGCTCTAAAGTTTTTATGATGGTGTGGAATACAGGGAAGGGTTAGACCCAATACAGATATATAGTCTTTGTTAGAAACTCACATGATAGAAAACATATATCTGTGTCTAAAACTATGACTTGCATACAAAAAATGATTGTTGTTAAGTTGCAGTGTTTTCTTCTCTTTTTGATGTCAATATGCCAATGTGAAAGAAAATAAAAACAACATTGTAAACATGATGTATGTGATTCACATTGTAATCCCGAGTACATTCTCTGCAATTTTTTCCTTTCTTTTTGGTGTTTTGGAGGTGGGATATAGCCTTTGATCTTCCCCTTATCTTCTAAAGGGGACTATGCAGGAACCCAGGCACATGGTGCAGGGCACTAGTTTTTTCTCGCATATATGCATTATACTTCTCTTCAAGACTCCAATATATATTATCTGCTAATCAAAAGAGAATTTCTGAGAAAAAGAAAATCAGTGCTATGAGGCTATCATAGTGCTGTGGTTCATTGATTGGTCCGTCTGACCTATTGTTGGATTTATTTTAGGCAGACTTATTCTAAAATTGATTTTTCTACTAGCCTGATATCATTGATAATACGTTTATTTATCCACATTGCTTGGCATGTCTTCTTTGCACACTTAGTAGCCTTTTGTTGATTTGTTCATATACTAATCACACTCAACATTTTTTAGGATGAGACTGGGGTCTACAAGAACCTCTTACAGGAAATTGCACAGCGAGTAGGGGCCCCATTGCCTCAGTACACAACATTCAGATCAGGCCTAGGGCATTTACCTGTTTTTACTGGGATAGTAGAATTGGCTGGAATCACATTTACTGGTGAACCTGCCAAGAATAAGAAACAAGCCGAGAAAAATGCAGCTATGGCAGCTTGGTCATCTTTAAAGCAATGTAAGTGGCTGGCTAACCTTTTGTCTGAAAAATTAACTGCATTTGTGGAAATACATGGATGTTTACATCACTACAAAGCCAATACCTAAGTCCAGCCTATTTCCCTAATTTTTCTCATTTGCATAAGGCATGTGGCCAATAAATCAGGTTGAGAAGTTTATCTTCTGGAACTGTGGTGATCATGAACAAGCTATTCGAAAAATTATTGTGCTTCTATAGTTTACTTGTGATAAGGGCTAATATCATTTTCAACACAGTATTAACAAACCATCTCAGATGCCTGGAGCTTATGTATTTGTTTTCCTAGTTAATTTTTCTTTGAAGACATGATATTATGTGCCATAAAGCTTTTTACTTGTCACAATCTAAACCACATTTTCATTTCCTGTGTATATGAGTCAGATTTTTTATTTCCCTTGTAAAGGACTAAATATGAATTGACAAGAATATCCTTTCTCTCCAGTGGCAAAAGAGACTGCTAGCTCTTCAACTGAACCTGAGAACAATGACGAATTAGAACAGATCACTATAGCACGGGCTTTGCTGAACTACCGTCTTAAGGAAAAGATGGCAATGTCTAATCCAAATGCTCTAATTCCATTCCAGAAGAAGTTTCAGATTCAAAATCTCAGGCCAACCAGTTCGCAACATCCTCCTGCGACCACATCAAAGATCCTTCCCCTAATTTGCCAAAAGAATGGATCTCGAAGCAAGCCTTCATCGGCAACTGCAAATGAAAATCCCCGAAGCAGGAATCTGCCAGCAGCAGCAACAAGTGACAAGTCCATGGTGCAGCCGCCACAATCTTCTGCACTAGAAAGCCGGGGGGGCCGTCCTCTGAAGTTCCCTGCAGTAGGTGCAGCACCTTATGTTCCCATTCGACAAATGAGACTACCTTGCCATGGGATTGCACCTCCAGTGGCTATGAGGACCGTAGTACCTGTGTTCTCTGCACCGCCTCTTCCACCACCTGCCTCAGTCCATCGGATAATACGCGCTCCTCCTGTACGAATTGCTCCTCCGGTCAGTATTCGACAAGCTGTTCCTGTATATGCGGCCCCACCTTCAAGACAAGATGAACCTGCCCCCCTCCTAAAAGATGTACCTGCCAGTAATACTCTTGTCCAGCAAGATAAGCTTCCAGCTAAAATTCAAGAGATGGACAAGACTGAGAACAACCAACCACAGTCAGAGACTGTGGTGAGCCCACCGCAATCAGAGACAGTGATGAGTTTGGAGCCGCTGAAAATTTGAAATTTAATTGAGTGGGTCTGAATTCATGAAAACACAGTCATGTTTTTGTTGTGATAGCTTGGTTCGCATCCTATAATGAGTGATGTCAAATTACCGCTTCCTTTTTCCTTCCTTACCCCATTTTGTCCTGTTAAATTTGATGGTTGGCACAGGTTAATTAGCATCAGCAGTTCAGTTTCTGTAAAATTCAAGAGCAGTTTGGCATAAAATTTACCAGTTTTTACTTTATGCATGTATGTATGTCATATTTTATCATACCTTTTCAGCAGGTATGCGAGCTTGGTGATATGATTATTGCTCTCTTTATCCTGTGATCAGTAATGCTGCACAATTGCGCAATGATATTCTGCATTTCTTTTCAAACGTGTTTTAAATATCAAAAGCGTGAGGTTGAGGTTGGTTTTATTTATTGGTCTTGCTAAAAAGTGTATTAAGGGCACAAATCAAGCAATCCATAACTGAAAAATGTTGTTAATGTTTAACACACTGATAGCATCAAATATATTTTTCAATGAAGAACAATTATTTTACATTTCTTAATAGGTCTTTAGGAAAAATATCAAATGTTAGCATTTGGGTCAAAGTTGTTTCTATCCATATTCATTTACAATGTCTTATGGCATCAGCTTGATATTGATAAATTAGTTTTATGTGTAGAGGGACACTGATAAACAATAATTCCATAATATAGACCTTTCTTGTATCAAACCACTAATTTTGTTGAGGAACTTGCATTCATTGTCATCCTTTTTTCTCAATCATCTTTGTCATGTTCTATTCAACTAATTGAAACAGACACTCAAGTTGTTCGAATGTGAAATCACATTAAATATAAAAATAAAACACCTCCTTTACATGTGAAGTCATTTTCATCCTATAGTAGTTGTTGTATTACAAGCTATCGCTGTAGGAAATACTATTCAAAGAAGATGACATTTTTACCTAGTAAAATCACTCAAGATCACAATTTTGAGATTCTACAATTAAACAAGCAGAGGCACAGTGTCGGAGACTTAAATGGAACTGCAGAATGACTTATGGAGAGGTAGTTGGTGTGTTGTTTAATGCTTGTTTGAATTGGGTAGAATTTTAAGCTGCACCATGTTTCATCCAGAGTCAATAATTATAATGAAGCAGGCCCTCTTTTCTGTAAACATAGCCATCACAAAGTGCAAGTAAATGTCATAATTGAAGCCAGATGTACCAAAAACATACAATTGGTTATTCCCATTCATTTATTGCACTCCAGCCTTGTTTTGTGGCTCTTCTTGTAGTCCCTTCAATTAGATTAAATACATCAACTTTCTTTGAATAATTTTCTCTTATATTTAAGATCGGAAGAAATATTATTCAACAATACCTCTAATCCAACTGAATTGGTCTAGTGAAAACATCTTAGGTCTACAAGTGAAACTTGGATCATCTATCGTCGATTGTACATGTAATTAATCATATAATTTTAGATTATGAAAGAATTTTCACTCTTTTAATCTAGCGGTATATTGTCTATTGCACCGTACAACACACCATAAAGATGATCTAATTTGTTGCAAGTGTTTAGATCACTTGTGAAAATTAAACTAATTAAGAAAATGACATATTCTTATTGCCGTTAAGTTTCATCCAAAGAAAATGTTGTAACACATCCCACCTCTTATACTTTCATTTTTTTCATACCAAAGGATCCTCGTAGATTGCTTCTTAACTGAAAATTATGTAAGTGGGGGTACCTATGGAGATCAAAGACAGATGTAGACATAGACACATCAAAACCATCCATGTGTTACTTAAGGAATAATGCTTGATAGATCACTAACCTTGTTCACTATATTGTTTTTTGGTTTCTAAATTCGTTCTTATGTTGATAGTATGTATTAGTGTCCATAAAATAATTCAGTGGTTGGCTTTGAAATTGGATGGGGACAGGATATTACCTCTCTAACTTGATTGGTTTCCATCAACACACAAGTGTTTTTTTTTTTTATTCACCACAAACAAAAGTTAAGACCTTTAAATGACGAGTGTAGTCAGATTTCAGCAAAAAAGAATACTTAATTGTATAACTGATAATCAGTTAATCTCTAGAATAAAATATAAAAAAAGGGCATTTAAAATTGGTATATTTGCAGAAAATGGTAATAATGTGACTAGTGTGGACATAATGTCTGCATTTTGTTTTATTTTATAATTAGTTATAAAATGCTCAATTTTAAAAAATTTATTTGTATGCCAATTTTCAGTTGTATAGTTTTATTTATAGACATAACTTTATTCAGATCTCAGTGTCATAATTATATCCATAAAAATATAGGAGTTTTAAATTATGATATTATTTTGAAGGAAATCAATTTTTTATTATATTTTATTTATTTTTTTGGTTTCCTTCGGGGAAAAATAAATGGCTATATTAGTTTATGCTCACTCCATTCACCAGCTATTTATTTTCTTTAACAAACGGAAAATATGCAGCCTAATTGTTTGTGTAACGTTATCACATAAAAAAATTAAAAAAAAAAAAAAACAAATAAAAAAAAAAGAGTAGCATACAATCATACATGTTTATAAAAGAATAAAATAGTAAATGAAAAAGGAACTTTATTTATAGTAAAACATCTCAGGAATTTCCATCATGATAGGCGAGGACAAAAACAGCAGAGAAAATGGCCATGGATATGATCTCTTAATATTCCCTTTGCCATCTCAATTGCATGTACGATTCTTTGAATTTAATCAATGGCTGTTTCTTTGCACCCTCATTGGGAACCTTTTATCGGTATGAATTACTTCACAAATTCAGTTATTTTGATATTAAGAATAAAAATAATGTTAGTATATTTTGAGTCCTATAAAATTTTAAATTTCATTATATTATTTTAAAAAACATTGAATGATTTTGTATATGTATGATTAGCTGTTCAATTGAATGACTTTTGGTGGTGATGATTTATTTTGACTTTAATTTTTTGTCAAGCATCGGTGACTTGACTAATGGGTCCCCAGTGCCTTTCACCTAAGCCCAAATAAACATATCTTTATGACAATTTTGCAGTGGCTTACATAAGGTAGTTATGCAAATAATAATTATTTTGCTTGTCATGTAGTGTTAATAATAGTAATAATTAACAAATATTGTTATGTCTTGGATTGAAGGAGTTTGAATCTAGCAGGATATATAATAGGGTGTTGTGCCCTCCATTCAAATCCAAGTGCATCATGGCTTTATTTAGGCAATACCCTCAACAACCAATACCTTAAAGTGGCATTTTTGTCAATTGCCAGTTAAAGCTTTATAGTGAAAAAATAAATAACATGGCATGAAGGGTGAAATTATGTGAACAAAAAAACAGACAATAATAAATGTATCCAACAAGCAAAGGTGGTGTGAAGAGAGAGACAGAATGTCGAATAATATAGGTAAAAAAAATGACTACCATTTAATTATTAATAGTTATTTTATCTTTTACATTATTAATGACAAAATAGTTTTAATACTGAAAATAATTTAATGGATAAAATTAATTTGCCAATTTATGATGCAATCTTTTGCAAGTTAAATATACAATTATTTTTTATTTTTTTAAAAAAAGTTTAATGACAAAACTCATATATATAGATCCACGATTAATAATTAATTTAAATATTATTTATATATATATATATATTATAGAAATCAAATTAAATATCTCGAGATTTAAAAAAAAAAATTCAAGAATCTTTAAAAATTATATATTTATGTGACTCTAACTGAATGGGACCAAATCTCTACCTTCACGACACCAATAAAGCCATATCACTCATGTAACATTTTCTGTATATTGATTTAAGCAACTAATAATAATTCAATAAAAAAAACTCATCTAATTATAATTTAAACAATTTAAAAGATTGTAGATTTTATTCTCGTGGTTGATGGGATAATTTCACGTGAGTTGTAGATACTTCATTCAACGTTTGTTGAATCTTGAGGTACACTATATAATTCATAAACTTCAAAACACAACTCATTTAATTTTTTTTAAAAAAAAAAAAAATATATATATATATATATATATATATATATATATATATTTAAACAAAATAATTAATGAGGGAGAAGTGCATGAAGTCCATACAGAAGGGCCCACATGATTGGACCAAAGATGGGGCCCAAAAGAGTTTTTAAATGGAGGCACAGAAACTGAATTTAATATTCCATTTATATATACGAGAAAAGCAATGGCTGAAAGCAAAAGAAGATGGGAAACCTTCAACCATTAGAAACTTTAGAAAGAAGAAGAAGAAGAAGAATGATTTATCAATTAAATCATAAAGAAACACATGAAAGATAAAAAGCAATCAGAGGGGGAGGGGGACAAAGTGGATGGATGTTAATCCCATTACTGTAAAGTTTTGAAAAGAAAATATTCCCATTTGACTTTAATATATCTCATCATACTATATATTTATCAAAAATATATAATAACCATTTACATTGTTTATTCATCTTTTACCATGCAATTTTCATCCATGTGCCCCTACTTCTGTGTTCTTGGCTTTTTAGTGTTTGACCAAAATAATTAAGATATTACTCCCTTCAGCTTTACTTATAAACAAAAATACTAATTTTCTGAGAATGATAATTAATTACATTTAATTTTTTCAACTTCACATAATAAAAAAAATACAATTATCAATTTATCTCTAATTATTATAATTATTTATCACAATATTAAATAATAATATAATAATATTTTAAAGTCATTAAATGTGAATATATTAATTGGTTTTTGTTTATATTTAAAGTCAATTAATACATATTGTTTTCTTATAATTGTAGTTTTGTACACAGCTAATTATAAAGTTCGTCATTTTTTTATAACTGAGATTAAATTTGCTTAATAGGCACCTGTATACAATTTTTAATGGATACTAAATATTCTTCATTAACTTTTTAAAATTATTCGGTGACTAAGTTAGTGTAATTTTTTTTTGTCAAAAAGTAAGTTGGGATTTTTATTAGGTTTGTGTTAACTTATAGAGTGCATATTAAGAAGTATTTGTTTACTCTAGAACTAAATTAATTTGTTTTCCAAATAAAACTCTTTCACATATAGTATAGTCATATGGTAATAATCTTGCGAAATAGCTGAGTTGGTGGATTAATAGACGCTTGAAGGTCAAATTAATTTTAAATGATAGTCTCCATTTTATTCTAAAAAATTAATATAATTTAACTAATTACTAACATTTATTTTAAATGATAGTCTCCATATAATTCTAAAATATTTTAAGAGGTAGAATTTTGTATTTTAAATTTAGAAGATTATTTAGTTTCTTAACTGATCCACATGTTAAGAAACATTCAAAGAGATAACTCTTTAATTTAACGAGGGAAAAAGGATGGAGGGAGTTAATTTCACCCAAAATAATGCCGACAAAATGCTTTGGAAGCATTAAATACTTTTGCTATGTTGGAAGTCAATTTCATTTACCTTTTCTACCTATTTCCACGTGGACATTTGCTATTAGTAATTTAATGCTTGAGGTGGAATCAACGCAAAGTTGTAATAATTTTTTATTTTTGGAAAATCTTCTCATATTCAAACAAAGATGTATTTTACTATTTTTAGTCTTTTCCAAGTCATAGCTCATCTCATGCATTAGAATTAAGAAGAAAGAAAATACTAAAACCATGTTATGTATTCCTTCAAAAATAAATTTTAAAAATTGATATATTTTATTTTAAATTTAAATTAAATTTTTAATTTTTTAATTTTTTTCTTATTTATATTTTATGTTGAAGTTGTATGTAATAATTATTATAAAAATCAGAATGGTTTGAATTTTTTAATAGATCATTATCTTTTTTAGTTGTGAGCAAGTACTTTTTTAACGGTGAATATTGTAAATATTACTGGTATTATATTCAAAGTGAAGATTAAACGTAGGATGCTTTTATTACTCTAACTCCTTTTTTTCTACTCGTTTACTTTTTCAAGAATCAATATTATATTTTTTAACGAAGTATTTCTTTAAAAAGAAAAAAAGAATAATCATGAGGTACTTATAAGAATTCATATTTAGCACAATTTGTTTTTATTTAAGAAAAGAGTCTTAATTTTGTAATTTTTTGATAAATATGTTATCGGTGAAAATAAACTATTTATTTTGTTAACAATTAATTTTTACTGAATAATCTACTTGATCATTTTAGTGGGATTTCTCTTTTGACCTTGTTTTTTTATCTATTAAACTTGAATATAAGACTTTCCATAAAAGATGTGAGTTCAATTTCATTAAGACTAATGTAATGCTATTTCTCACTTTGTAATTTGAAATGTAAGGATGTAGATTTAGGTTATAGGATACAATAAGTCAAATAACATGCATTGAAATAATATATCCTTTTAAAGAAATTAAAAAATATAAGGACAAAATTTAGATGTTTTTTGTGTAGATATAAACTAAAAATACATTAATTTATGGTTAAATAAACTTTAAAAAAATTATAAGTGCGTGATTATAAATATTTTATATTAAAAATCACACGAAAAATATTATAAAGAATATACCTAAATTTTGTCTAACACGTGATCATTATAGTGGAAAGATCTGTTTGTTTCCGATCTGAAGTGGTATAATTTTTAAGATTAAATAAGTTTTTGGTCTTTAAAATTTTAAAATTTTATTTTTAATCGTTGTAAAAAAATTACTTTTTTTAACACTTTCAAAATTATTATGCAAACATTTTTAGTCATTATTTTTTATTGATTATTTTGTACACATATTTACAATATTATAAAAAATCTATTCACAAAAAATAAATTTAAATTTAATTTTTAAGAATTTTTTATGTTGAACATAGAAAATTAAAAAAAAAATATTTAATTCATCTTAAGTTAAAAATATTAAATATATATTAATGAATTTTTAGTAAAATTCTAAACATACTTGTAGAATATTATTTAAAAATTAATGGATATTTTATTTCACTAAAGACTAATACAATTTATAAAATAATTTAAAAAACTAAACTAAAAAATATGATTTTTTTTTCCAAAAATTAAAAACATTTAGCCCACTTAAAAGTCATTGAATCCTATTTTTTACGATATCATTTTTATTGTGACGCAAAAAGACTTTAATTAGTTTATTAATGCTTCAATTGTGGTGCAAAAAGTGGATTAATAATTGTAGTGTGGGGAAACACTAATATTATTATAATATATTATATTATAATCAGCGAAGTTATGTTCATTTAGACATTTATGACCCGTGAGAAACATGTGATATTACTTTTGGTGCATGGAAAACGGAAACCCCACCTCATAAACATTTTTCCATTCTCTTTGACACAAAATTGACAAAAGCTTTTAACATTTTCTTTCTAGAATTTAGTACTAAAACTTACTCACACTAATATAATATATATATATATATATATTTAAAGTTTAAACTCGCATCTCACAATATTATTGCAGTTATTATTTAATTTATAACTATGGGATAACCTTTCAACATTTTTATTATGGAAAATTTTGGATTTAGTTTTGATTTTTGTTTCTTGTCATGCCACTTTCAAGACTGTACCTCCATAGCTTTACATTTTTTTATCAATTGAAACAAAATTAACTTACAAACAATTAACTTACAAACAAAACACACACAAAATTAAATATGTAAAAATCACTTATTTAAATTAAAAGAAATAACAAAACAATTTAAATGAATAATATTAAACTAAAAATAATTCTAAATTACTCTTATTTTAATAGAAGAAAAAGAACAATAACACAACTACGTTTTATTTTTTAAATGACATCATACTAGATAGCGTTACTTTTAAGCGTAAATATAATTTTATTCTCACCTTTGACTTAACTAAATAAATCATTAATTTCAATTAATACTGATTTTATTAAATCAAATTCACAACAAAAAAAAAAATCAAATACATAAATACTTATTCGATAAAATTAAAACAACTTCAAAATTGTGAATTTTCATTTTAAAGTCAATATGGTCAAATCAAATTTGACCTTTTAAAATATAAAATGTGTAAATCTAAAATTAATTAAAAATAATGCTATTTTTTTAACAACTTTATAATTTTTAAGTTGTGTGAACAAATTAATAAAAAAAACACAATTAACGAGATCAAATAGAAATTAAAATAGATAAATTTTTCTTTTATATTATTCATTCGCGAAAGATATTATAAAATAATTAAAAAGTAAAATAATAATAAATGAGAAATTTTATTTTTTTCTTTCAACAAAATATTAATTACGTTAATATTTATCATTTAAAAAATATCAACGTTATTTTAAAATCAATTTCTTCTAGAGTAAGAATAGTTGTGACGATAAGTGAATTTATTTATTTTATTTAAAAATAAAATATGGCATGCGAACTAATCTTGCAATTATTTTTTTCTTAATAAATTGTGTTGTTCTCGCTCACTCGCCTCTACTTTGTTGTTGCTCAAACCCTATCAGATAAAGGTGTCTACATATTTGTATCATCCATTTCACTGCTTTTTGTGTTTTGTTTCTTCTATTTCTTGTGCTACACATTGTTGTTTTTTATTTATTTATTAGTTGTTAATATTATTTTGGTTTTTTTTTTCTTTTCAGAAGTTTATTCATAAGGATATCGCGGCTTAGCCTTAGCGTGCTTGCAAAAAGGGTAATTCCTCTCATTATAGCTTTTTATAAATTCATTTTCTATATATTGTAAAATTAAATTTTTGTTTTTGTTTTTTATTTTGTTACATTGTTATATTGCGTTGAGGTCTGATTTTCATATGGTATATTTTTTCCTGGCGTTAGTGTTTTTATTTTATTTTATTTTGCTGTTAAAATATTTGGAAAGCGACGTAGAAATGGACATATTCAAAAAAAGTATGGTGTTAGGAGATTTTGTCATATATATCAAACCTCGAATTGTCGTAGATCTAAAGTAGCAAAGTGTTTAGTGTTATTAAAAGAAAATAAATATAAATTTATTTGTAAGTACTTAATAAACCTTATATTTTTTCTACTTTTGATTGATGCATAGTCATTATACCTTAAAAAAAATTAAAAAAAAAAAAAAGAATCAATTGTTCTTAAATAAAATAATATATTTGGAGATTTTTTAAAGCTCTGAATTACAATACTGATTAAAGTATAATTTGAAGTAAAGATGATGAAATTAAAATATTAGTAATCACTTAATTCTTCTATATTTATGAGCGTTGTCATCCATATGAAATTTGATTGATCTTTTTCCTACTTTTCCTCACACATAAAAACCTGACATCAAACCAGTCATATTATTTGTAATTTTTTTGTATTTTTTTTTTAAAAAAAAGATAGAAGTCCAAAGACATAAACTACATACAAATAAATGTGGGAATGTTAACTCCCCTAATATCATGAAGAAAAGTCTACCCAATTCACTACGACAAAACTTACAAATAAGCAATGTAATCTCTTTGAAAACAACTTTTATTTACTAAAACATCTGCATAAATATTAACCAAATAATTACAACGAACACAAAGCTCCCAACAAATTGCTTGAGCGACATATAAACAAGTGGGTTGGATTTTCCAAACACTTTCAAAACAAAAAAGAGGTGTTTTACATAGACATTAGGAAAGACAAATCTCTCATATTTATTACACCAATAACAATCAAAATTTTCAAAAAATATGTTAAAACCAATTTATGTAAGCATTTTTCCAGATTTAATGAGAACATATATATAGCAACCATACGAGAGTAAATTCATATTAATAATACTAAATAAAGTTGGTTTTTGGTACAATGGTTTCAAAATGAGTATCGGTATGAAATCATAAAGAACATTTTTTTTTAGTTCTCCCATTTTTAGATTATACTTTTAATTGTTTTTTGTATATCGTTTAGTCGTGAGAGGCATGCATTTTTTTAATACACCTATACTTAGTTTATGTTTGGTCTTGTTGTTGCAAAATTTAATTTTGATAGAATTAATTTTGTAAAATCATTTTTAGTTATAAGTTAGTTTAAGGTAAAATAGCTTATGTATGTTTAGATATGTTTAATTGAAAGTGAATTGAACAATAACTTTAAATGTCAAAATTATATTTAAAGTAAAAAAATTATAAATACTAGTTTTAAGTTTAAATTAATAATAAAGTTTAAATTAATTTTATTTGAAAAATTTCATACATACCAAAATCAATTTCAAGTCTTTAGAATCACTTTTAACTCTTTCAAAAGTGAAATAAAAATGTGATCATACATATAAATATGAGAGATATTTAAATTAATTTAGGAGAAAAGTGAACTTTGACATTGTTCGATTTTTAATTTCTATTGTTCTACTGACTAGTACTAATAGTATAAGCCTGTGAGCTAATTTAGATAAACAAATAAATGATTATATTCATTATATTTATGATGTTTATTTGATGGCTGAAGTGAGAAAACTAGAGACTATAATGATAATGAAGTCGCGAGTTTGATTTACATCTTCAACAGAATAATAATATTAATTAATAACAATAACTCTTATTCATTCAAAGAATATTCAATAACAAAATCAATGATTTGTACTGCCTTATCAATTTTAGACACTAATTAATTAAGGAAATCAAACAATCTCTACATTACCACATAAAAAGACTTATGTCATGTAAAATTTGAGTTTGTCTATTCAAATATCTTGTTGGATCTATTTTTTATGTGGAATGCCGACAATAATAGTTATTTTTATTGGAATTTTTACATTTTTACCTTATTTTTATTTTTTGTGCAGAATATGGTATAAGACTTACAAAATAGAAAATGATTTATGATTTAGAAGATGTACAACTAAAACATGTCTCTTTAAGAAAATAAATAACCTATAACCTAAGTATAAACCACACTCTATCAAACAAATTCAACCCCTATTTTTCACTTTAATTTCATGTCAATCAAAATTATTTACTCAACATCTTATATCACATAATTTTTTTTCATATCATATCATATTAGGAGTGTTATCTTAAAATATGTCTTATTTACATATTTTTAATTACTATATACATATATTTCTTTAAAAAACATATTATATTTTTTTCATTATAATTTGTGTCGATTTTTCTTGTTTTTTTTTAAATGTTAACTTAATTCTCATACCAACTTATTTTTTATAGATTTATTTTGATTTAAAGTTTTAAATTTTTCTACAGAGAAACTAAATCAATAGATAAGTGATTGAATGTACCAACATAACATAATGTATGATATACCGATAACTACTATTTTAAAAGTATCTGATTTTCTAACAATGTTGAACAACAATCCTAATAAGTAGACGTTCAATGTCGATTCAACAAAATTAATTTTGAGGAGTATATATTTATTTATTTTTCTTTATTTTTATCAAATAAACAAACAACAATTACATTACTTTTTCAATTTTGAGATTGAAGATATCTACAAACTTATGCTATTTACAAAATAATATTTGTTATTGTTTAGATTTTAAACAATTTTTAAATATTAGTCCATAATAGGCTACTTATCATAATGATCTACATTAGAATTTGCCTTATTTTTAATTGTTTTATTTTTAAAAAAAAATATTTAATACAATAAAGTTAAATGACTCGTTATACCCTCATGTATTGAAAAAAAAGATTAAAAGAGATGAAATCTTAACAAAAATACAAAACCTGTAGATTAGATAAGATATATGTATAGTTTTTATCATATGTCTTGACACGAAAGATTATAATATTAATAAAATTATAATGATACATGACGATTTTTATTGAAATTTAAATTTAAAATATAATCATTTGGTCAAACTTAACATTAATTCAAATATGCGTTATAATAGATTATTATAAAAAAATTAATTACAAAGAATAAATGAACATCACATTATTATCAATAAGGTGTCAGATACAAAAGATATATGTTTGAATTATTGAAATATTTAATAAATAACTAAATTTTAATTTAGTATATATGAAAAAATAATGCTAAGTATTTAAATTTTTATTATAAATATTAATATTAATATTATTAAATTAAATATATTATTTTAAGTTTAAACCAAATACTTCACAAATTAATCAGGTGGTAGTATTATCTGTTGTAGAATAAAAAAAATGGTAAGAAATGTGAATCCTTTAATTAGATTTGAGTTGAAATTAAAGTGAAAAATAGAAAGGGACGTGAGTGAGTTGTGTAATGGGTAATGTAGTGTAGCATATAGGGGTATAATGTGATTATAAAGAAAGAAGATGGGTAATTACGTAAATGAATGAAACTAAAAAAGAAAGCTCTGATTTAAGTAATCGATATGCGTGCATTACAAACACACACCCTCTCTCTCTCTCTCTCTCCTCCCTCACTTTATTCCCACTGTTTCAGCTCAGATCACTGTCTCATTTCTCAAATCAAAACTCTCTCTCTCTCTCTCTCTTCAAATTTTTTCCCTGAAATCCGTTTGAAGTTTTTGGACCCCGTTGTTATTCTTGTTGCTGTGAATATTCTTAGGGTTTCTTTTCTTCATTCATTGCCTCTTATAGTACTTCACTTTCCTCCATAAAGTTCCTTCCTTCTTCCTCAAGCTCCATTCAAACTTTCAAGGGTTCTTTCAAACTTCCAATTTTTATATTTCTACTTTTATGGCTTTCACATTGGGCTTTTGCCCAAATAAAAGAAAAACACGTAAATTCAGTTGAACATTTTCCAACTTCACTTCACTTCCAAAAAAAATAAACAAAATCAATTTTTGGTGAGTGGGGTTTTCGGTTTCTTTGTTGTGGAGATAAGACAGAACACCAACAAAAAATAGATAACAGTTGCCGCTACTGGTTTTGTTGAAACCATAAACATAAAAAGAAACGGGTTTTAAGGTTGTAAAAGAACGAGGATTTCCTGTTTCACTGTTTGGAACTATTTGTTTAGTTCCGTTTCACTTCTCAGTTTTCTGTGATACTTGGTTTTTCCAATACACTCTCAGTTACACTTCTTTATATTTATTTTTATTTTTTGTGAGTACTATAAAGTATAAACCACCCCATTTTGGGGTTCAAGAGTGAGTTTTTTTTTTTATAAGAATCTTTTGGTGTTGGTTGTTGTGTTGCTCCTTTGAGTAGCTGTTTCAGTTTTACTTTTGGAGTGGTTGTTTAAGGTTTTTAACTTGAGGAAAGGATTGGAGAAGATGGCTATGGCTGTTGCTCAACAACATAGAGATAATAGCATTGAGAGACACCTTGATTCTTCTGGCAAATATGTGCGTTACACTGCTGAACAGATTGAAGCTTTGGAAAAGGTTTATGTGGAGTGTCCTAAGCCTAGTTCCATGAGAAGGCAACAATTGATTCGAGAGTGTCCTGTACTTTCTAACATTGAACCTAAGCAAATCAAGGTTTGGTTTCAAAATAGAAGGTAATGGAGATTTACCTTTTTATTTGTTTCGAATTTGTGTTTTGGAAAGTTTTGGCTTTTTTGACTTTATGAATTTGGTTTGTGCTTTGCAGGTGTAGAGAGAAGCAGAGAAAAGAAGCTTCTCAGCTTCAGAGTGTCAATAGGAAGCTTTCGGCGATGAACAAGTTGTTGATGGAGGAAAATGAGAGGTTGCAGAAACAGGTTTCTCAGTTGGTGAATGAGAACGGGTTTATGCGGCAGCAATTGCGCGCTGTAAGCTTATTACCATTCATTTTCATTCACTATATATAGAATTCATAATTGTGATGGTTTGGTTGAGCCATTTAGTTGTTATATGATTTTGGTTGTTTAGAATGTTAATTTGTTTGTTACTTAATGTCTTTGCAGATCCCGGCAACTGCAAATGCTGACTGTAGTGGCGGTGATTCCGCGGCTGCTCCTCCTTTGAATTCCATGAGAGATGCTAATAGCCCCGCTGGGTAATTTTTGAAGTTTATGATTTGAGAGCTTTCATCTGTTTTTATTTTTATTTATTTTTCATGTGGAACTTTCTTTGATTGATTTTCTATTATGATCCTTGTAGATTACTATCAATTGCTGAGGAGACCTTGGCAGAGTTCCTTTCAAAGGCTACTGGAACTGCTGTCGATTGGGTCCAGATTCCTGGGATGAAGGTTTTAATTATTTTTCTCTTGTTAGAAATCGTGCTTTTCTAGTGGACAATTGTTTTTTGCTTATACAATTGTGATAAAATGCTGATTTGAGTATTGATGCCATGTTCCTTCAACTAATTTCTCTTACTATATTTACTTTCGAACTCGCTGTGTCAGCCTGGTCCGGATTCGGTTGGGATCTTTGCCATTTCACAAAGTTGCGACGGAGTGGCAGCTCGAGCCTGTGGTCTTATTAGTTTGGAACCTACAAAGGTAAATTAAAAAGGGAAAGTAAAGATCAATATTTTCAGCAATTTCTCGATAGATTGAATTGCTGAACTTGAAAATTTTGAATAGATTGTGGAGATCCTAAAAGATCGCCCATGTTGGTTTCGGGATTGTCGGAGTTCAGAAGTTTTCACTATGTTCCCAGCTGGAAATGGAGGGACAATTGAACTTGTTTACACACAGGTGAGTGATCAAACATGAAATGTACTATTCTTAATTATGATTTATTAAGCCTTGTGTGTATACGTTATGTTTGCTGCAGATGTATGCTCCAATGACACTGGCTTCTGCACGGGATTTCTGGACTCTAAGATACACTACAAGTTTGGAGAATGGCAGTGTTGTGGTGAGTTTTTGTTTGTTGTCTAATGCATTACTATTGTTGCTAGGATTATGTATCAAACTGCTTTGATCCTGGACTATTATTGGTTTAAAGTAAGACGAGTCGATGTAATTGTGGCTCTTACAATTTTTTATTGCACTTTGGAAGGTTTGTGAAAGGTCACTGTCTGGTTCTGGTGCTGGGCCTAATGCTGCCGCAGCTTCACAGTTTGCGAGGGCGGAAATGCTCCCTAGTGGCTACTTGATTCGACCATGTGAAGGTGGAGGGTCAATCATTCACATTGTAGACCATCTTAACCTACAGGTTTGAGTACTTTACAATTAACTATGAATGTCTAGGATATTTTTAATTTCTTTTGATATACAAGAAATTGATTAATATTTTCTTGAAGGCATGGAGTGTGCCAGAAGTACTGCGACCACTCTATGAATCATCAAAAATGGTAGCTCAGAGAATGACAATTGCAGTAAGTACACTATTATGTATTCACGTCGTAGGATTCTATTGCCAACTTTGGTAGGCTAATGTGACTATTGTAAGATACTACTTCTGTTCCTAATTATAAGTCCCCTTTGAGAGAAAAAATTGTCCCTAAATATGAGCATCCTTCAATTTTTTTTTTTTTTTTTTCTCAAACATTCTCCTTATTAATTGAATACATTCATGGATCCATTAAAGAGATTTTGGCTTGTTTGACCATGTGTTAAATTGAATACATTCATGTATAAAGAGTATTTTAGTAACATCTGCGCTTAAAATTGACATTTTAAATTCACCACCTACTTTTCTAAATATATGTGAAAAAGGTAATGGAGGCTTATAATTAGGGACGGAGGTAGTAATATTCAATTTGTGCACCTTTGTTTGGCATCTTCCACATTTTGAGTTAGCCTCTGGCTATTCCTTCCTTCTTCTAAGAAAACAGGTATTGATACAACAGCTTTTGTGACAGGCACTTCGCTATATCAGGCAAATAGCTCAAGAAACAAGTGGTGAAGTGGTATATAGCGTGGGTAGGCAACCTGCCGTTCTGAGAACTTTTAGTCAACGGATGAGCAGGTAGGTCACATCTCGAGAACTATTTCATTCTGCTGTTTACATAATGATATGTTGTATTGGTGAAAAATTGATGCATCGTTCTTACAGAGGTTTCAATGACGCTGTCAATGGATTCAATGATGACGGCTGGTCGGTTTTGAACTGTGATGGTCTTGAGGATGTTACTATTGCAGTTAATTCAATCAAGAATTTGAGTGGCACTTCTAATCCAGCAAGTTCCCTTACACTTCTGGGAGGAATTGTCTGTGCAAAAGCTTCTATGTTACTCCAAGTGAGTGTGTTAAAACCCGTTGGCATGACATATTAAATGGTCCTTTTTTAATTTAATTATTCAGATCTTCTAAATGTTAAGGAAAAGTTTACACTCTGCTTTACTTGCAGAACATCACTCCTGCAGTTTTAGTTCGCTTTCTGAGGGAACATCGCTCAGAGTGGGCTGATTTTAGTGTCGATGCTTTTTCTGCTGCATCGCTTAAAGCTGGCTCCTATGCTTATCCTGGATTGAGGCCTACGAGGTTCACTGGCAACCAAGCAATCATGCCTCTTGGACATTCAATTGAACATGAAGAGGTATGCTCTTATCTATAGGCACAAGTTCTATATGAAAGTATGTCTTGATTTGTGTCATGGATCCATTAAAGAGATTTTGGCTTGTTTGACCATGTGTTAATATTTTTTTTTGGTTTCTTAGATGGTAGATGCATATTTGCATTGGGCCAAGATTTGATTTACATACGCGTGCACATTTATGATTTGGTTTGAACTGATTTGTGTCGAAATTCCAGATGCTAGAAGTTATCCGCCTTGAAGGTCACTCTCTTGCTCAAGAAGATGCTTTTGTATCTAGGGATGTTCATCTGTTACAGGTGCTTTCTCTGACCTTTGTTGAAATGTAGGATACTATCTTTATATAATCTTCATCTTTATTATGTTTGTATTCTTTTTACATAAGCTGATGAGATCTAATGTATGTATATCTTTTGGACAAATTGCTATTTTCACAAGGTTTCATTGTTTTGGGACTAATGGAAAAATGCAGATTTGCAATTAACATTATTACATGAAGTTGCTGTATGATAAATGTATGCCATAGTAATTCACAAGGTTTCATTGTTTTGGGACTAATGGAAAAATGCAGATTTGCAATTAACATTATTACATGAAGTTGCTGTATGATAAATGTATGCCATAGTAATTCACTATGTAGTTGGACTAGATCTTTCATTTCCTTGGTAAAAAGTTATGTTTAGAAATTATATTTACTATTCAGTAAATTACAAGTTGCAATTGTCTACTATACTTCTATGGAAGGGGAAATATGTCAGAATAAGATTGTGATGACATGTACTAAGGAACATTCTTGTTTTGGTTTGTGTACTTTCTTGTTGTTATTCTTATCATCATTATTGTCGTCGTCATTTTAACAGCTGTGTAGTGGAATTGATGAGAGTGCTGTGGGGGCTTGTTCTGAGCTCATATTTGCTCCAATTGATGACATGTTCCCCGACGATGTTCCATTAGTGCCTTCTGGTTTGCGCATTGTCCTGTTGAATTCACAAACAGTTGAGTCCTGTTTCTTTCTATTTGATTTTTCTCTAACCGATAATGTTCATATATATGGATCCTAGTAATCAAGTTGATGTCATATTGTTTTTCAGAGTGATAAAAAGAACGCAATGACAACAAAACGAACTTTGGATTTGACGTCTGGTCTTGAAGTAGGCCCAACAACAACTCATGCCGCTGGAGACATGTCGTTGTGTCCTAACAATCGATCAGTGTTGACTGTTGCCTTCCAGTTTCCTTTTGAGAACGGTCTGCAGGATAATGTTGCAGCCATGGCACGTCAGTATGTCCGCCGTGTAGTTTCTTCCGTGCAGGCAGTTGCCATGGCTATATCTCCATCCAGTGTTAACCCTGCTGTTGGAGCAAAACTCTCCCCTGGCTCTCCAGAAGCCCTTACACTAGCTCAATGGATCTGTCAGAGCTATAGGTAAGTCTGCATGAATCTCTGATGTCGTACTGCTTAATATTTTTATAGATTAATTGTGATGCATTGATATTGTAAAACTTTTTTACGCATGTACCAAGCATGTCTCACCTTGTAGATATTTGTTGAATTATTTTAGGAAATAATATAACAAAATGATATTATAGTGTGATTTGATTGAACGCATGTGTAAAAAAGTTTTACATTGACAGTGTATATAAATTAAATCCATATTTTTAGGCGTCTACTACTTGATATGTGTGCTGCACCGAGTTTATCTAATGTGGACTGAGATATCTTGTTGAACGTTCTAGTTAATGTTCTCTTTCAAAGTGTCTAACATGATTCTCTATTTCTCTATCTTTCAATATCTCTTATCTGAAATCAGTCATTTTTTGGGGGCGGAATTACTGAGATCTGAATCTCTCATCGGTGACATGGTACTAAAACATCTGTGGCATCATCCTGATGCTATTTTATGCTGTTCTTTGAAGGTATGTCCATGATTTCATTTTATGTACAATGGTATAGCCCTTTAAAAAATTTGATGTAAGACTTCTGTGTTTTGTTTGGTATGGCAGTCCGTGCCGGTATTCATCTTTGCAAACCAGGCTGGCCTTGACATGTTGGAAACGACTCTAGTGGCTTTACAAGACATCACATTGGATAAAATATTCGACGAGTCTGCGCGCAAGGCTTTGATTGCATATTTCGCCAAGTTAATGCAGCAGGTATTATTCTCATGTTTAACATTGTAAACATTTTTATTGGGATATTATCCTTTTTTTTTTAATGTTTGAAATTACAACCAATGTTTTAAAACCGAACGGACATTGAATAAGGCCATTAGGTTATGGTTCAATTGCTTTAAGCTGCTCAAACCGGGATGAAACTGCAGTCTAAATATACAAATAACCAAACCTTAGACAATGCTGGTTCATGGTTTTTACTGGTTGAACCGTCCAGTTCGGTTCAGGTATTACAACATAGGTCACAACCTCAAATTTTCTTTTAACAACAGGAAATGTTTTTAAATAACTGACTGAATCATTGCATGCTTATTCGTGTTTAATTTTTCCTTCAGGGGTTTGCCTGTATGCCAGCTGGGATCTGCATGTCGACGATGGGGCGACATGCGTCATATGATCAAGCCGTCGCGTGGAAAGTGCTTGCTGAAGATAACAGCAGTGTTCATTGCTTAGCTTTCTCTTTCATAAATTGGTCATTTATATGAGAATCCTATTGCAGTATTTAAAGCCCTACTTTTTTTCCCACTTGAATATAAACAAGGGTATTAAGCAAAAGGGTAGACTTTTGAGAGGGAAAAAGAATCAGATCTTTTTGTTTGTTTATGTACATCACAAGATCAGGTTTGCAACATTTCCATTTAATTAATTTTGTTACTTGGTACTTTGACCAAAATGATTTGATCTTGTAAATTTTTGTTAGTACTAGAATACAATGAATAAAGTGGGGACTTGATGACATATATTATACTTGGTATGTTTTCGTTTGTAGGATAAGGCCCTTTTTTTAAATGAATCATAAAATTCTTAATAATAATTATTTAATAATAGGAGTTTGGCTGTTACATGTGAAATCCTAAAAAAAAGAGTAAATAGTTTTTTATATCTAAATGAGTGATGTGTTGTCACTAATATAGAATCTAAATTTATCATTGTTACAAACACAATTTTTTTTCGAAGTGTCTGTTTAGGTATATTTTTGTAGTTTTAATAGAGTTTATATAATAAATCAAGACATACTAAAGTTTAAGCTAGTGTTAATTTTAAAAGAAAGAGAATCAATTTGTTGGTGGTAAAGAAGTTTGTCTTCTTGTGCTATGTAGGGTATGTTTGTGACAATTGTTGTAGAGGGACTTGTTACCAACCCTCCATATGTAACATATCCTTCATAATCATTATGTCGTTTTGTTGGTCATTTTTGAAAGTGTAGTAGCTACCTCGGTTATCAGTTTCAATTTTAATAACTATATGGCATGAGCTTCTATAAGACAAATCCAACATAATATTGATAATCTCCACCTGCTCAAAACTAGCTTAAGCTAAAAGGAATATGATCACCACAATTGTAACCAAAATTCATTCCCCGCATGAACATTAAGGCCCTCTCTTAGGAAAATCTTTTCTACTAAAGGTTCATATTTAGTAAAGCCTTTTAAATCCTCCAAATTTTTTATCTTAAGGTGTTCTTCTAACCCCACCTGAAGGGTATAAGCACTAATCACAAAATATGTCTTGTTCGACGACAAAATTTTAGGACAACTTTTTTATTTTTTTTTTATTTTTTTATTTTTTTTTATTTCATGCCATCATAGGACAAAATTTTAGGACTATGATACTATCTCTTATTTTTTGTACATTCACATCATCATCTTTTCAATTCTTTTCAACAATTATACTCACTCCATTTCTAGATCTTAATTTGCCAGGATGCTGAAACTTATAATCCACAATGTCTCGTTGCTTTGCCTTTTCTCCACCTATGTTGTTTCTTGTAGACGCAAGATATTGTTCTTTCTCTAATCACAGTATTCGTACTATTTTCTTTGTGTACATGTTGGTGTTCATGTGTTTCAAGTTCTTAATATAACCATGTTCTTATGAAGTGACTTCCTTATTCACACTTGCTCATACAAATGAGAGGACCTTTGATTACTTTTTTTACTGCATCTAGGTGGCGGTTGAGAGACTTTTGCTCATTGGACACTATATTCGACCTTTACATTATATGTTGCTTATGAGAAACAATCTATGTCATAAATATTTGACCATATTTTACATGAACCTTGTTTTTTAGTTGAAGAAGATAGTTATTTACTGGGATGTAATCATTCCTAAAAAATAGTCATTGTTCTAGAATATTATGTATAACAATGGGGTTTGAATTTAGTGAAAAAAAGTTAATTTTCCCTAACTTGACAAATCATTATTTTATTTTTGGCAGGAGAGATGAGTATGTTTGATGAAATAATAGGAAGAAAAAAAATACACGTTGACTCACTTAAATTAAACAACTTAAAAGAATATCAAGCGAATATATATATATATATATATATATATCATGAATGCAACTTTTAAAATTAATACAATATAATATATGTTTAATTGCAGTTTTAATTTATTTATTTTTGCTTAATTACAAAATTAATATCTTATTTAAAACTTGTCAGTTTTGGTCAATTTCTTATGATTTTGAAACTAAAGAATAATGATTTGACATATTTTTAATGACGCGACATACAATTATATGATATAGAATGTTTAGATGCATTAGTTATTCATATAAATTAAAAATATGAAAAAAATTTAAAATTGAAATATATATTTTATTCTAATTATATATGTATTAATTATTCTATCTTCTTATCATATGTCACATTATTTAAGATATCATTATTTTAGTTAAAAAAATTATAGAAATAGACAAAAATTAACTTTTAAAATAAAGAAACCAATTTCATAAATAAATAAATAAAAATAAAAGATTCAAACAACAATTAATACTACAATTTAGTAACCGACATCTATAAAAAAAAAAAAAA
>JBBPBS010001143.1:3542892-3564100 GCA_037974835.1 Cicer judaicum | reverse complement strand
AAAAAAAAAAAAGTTAACATGGTATAACTTACTAATATTATGTTTGATTATCGGAGTAGGAAAAGAAAGGAAAGCAAAAAGTGGGTCCAAGAAGAATTTTACTTCCCTTTGACCCTTCTCAACAATTGAAACAAGTATATATCCATAGTTAAAAATATTTGATCCCTCTCCTTCGTTCCATCTACCCAACCAAATAGACTACAAAATGAAAGAGATGGAAGGATGCATTTGTCCTCAAAGTTTCACAATAATTCAGGTCGATTTATGGACATTGGTGTCATTGAAAAGACTTATGTTAATAATGGATGATGGTGATGTTCAATTGTGAAGAATTATGCAACTGCGTAGAAATTGAAATATGGAGAACGGAATACGATGACGACCACATTTACATGAGACGTGCATCCATCCACGGCATGACAAATTATTACAACTATAATACATACTCAATTATTCCAAAATAATTGACAACTTTAATTTTTTTTTATTATTAATTTTACCGATATTAATTATATTATATGTAAAATAGGAAAATTATTCTTTTTATTTTTATCATATTTTTTTAATTAATGTGAAATAGTTAAATATAACAGTTATTTTGAGTGAATAAAATATATTATAACATTATTATAATTTTATATTTAAAAGTTGATAAATTATTGAAACAAAAAATTTCCTCCTAAAATGAAGGTATTTTTAGAATTATAAAAAATAATATATTAATTTAACATGTAATTAATTTAATAGTTGTAGCTTTTGTATTAATTCATCTTCTTAGGAATCGTAGATGCATTTAATAATAATTGTAAAGAAATGAGTTTGATTTTTTATACATATAGTTGATATGAGAAAAGTTGAATGAACAATTTTCCAACATAATATATTTATATCTATTCTCTTAACCAATCCCTTTGATACTTATTAAAAAATTCATTTATATTTAAGTCATGTTTATAGTTTGTTCAACAAATCTACATAAATTGATGTAGAAAAACGATTTTATCTAGATTGATGATAAAATGTCTTTAATACATACACTTTTTTACTCTTTATACAAAGATATTAAATTAAATTAATTTATAGTCATTTCACGATATTGTTACCTCTATAACATATGACAATTAAGTTTCAACATACATAAATCATTCAAAATAAAATGCAAAAATACTTAGATATAATTATTGAGTTTATTACTTGTTGATCTTTTAGAAGTTAATGATCTAAATTCTTCATATTTTTCAAATTTCTTTTAAGTGTAAATTAATGACTTTGGAATCTCCTGTAACATTTTTTAATACAAAATTTAAACTTTTTATTATGTGTACTGTAAATTACCAAGAGTGATAAATTTATACAAAAATTATTTTAAAAAGAATGATTCTTTTAATTCTAAATATAATATTACTTTTGTTATCCAACAATACATAAGTTATGCTTCTTAGTATTCCAACTTCCTTGATTATATATAAAAAAAAACATTTAAATAAGTTATGCTTCTTGCATTTAAAAATAAAAACTATTAAATAATGAATGATAGAATAAAATTCATTTTAAGAAAAATATTAAATATGTTACTATAATAAAGAAATGAAATATTTAGCTAATCTGAGAGTCAACAAAATGATTTCCTAGAAGACTAAAAAGAAAAAAGATTCCTTAATGTATCTTCAAAAAAAAAAAAAAAAATGAAAATGAAATAATGAATGGAGTAATATAATAGCATTATATTATGAAGCGTGGGATAGGCAGTGTTTGCATTGTGTGGCAATTCCGGAGTACATAATTTGTACTTTAGCGTTTTCGTGATTGATTTTAATTTTGAGGCTTACTTTTACTTTTTTATTTTCGCTCTCTCTCTCTTTTCTTTTTTGTATTCCTCATTCGATCGATCTTCACGGCCTCGCTTCTTTTCGATCTCTCCCTCCACCAAATTAGGGTTTACAGCATCTCCATCACCTTGACCTAGATTTCCAGATCCACGTACCTTCTTCTATCTCCCACATGTTTTGGAAACTCGCTTCTCTCTCTGCTTCCTCCCCCGTAAGTTCCATTCTTCTCTTCCTTTTTTCACTTTTATTCCGCCATTTTTAACTCTACTTCAATTATTCCTTTCTTCCTTTTCTCTATTTTTATTTTTTATTTTTTTTAAACCTCCACTTACTTAGTTTCCCTATTTGAATTTCATTTATTTTCCAATTAATTTGTTGTTGCCATTTCATTTTTTATATGCTAATTGTCCAATGTAATTATCTTAATTTCCAATTTTCTGGGGTTTTTTACACTGTATTACAGCAAAATAATTGGCTAACTTTCTATCATAGAAGGATCTTAATTGGAAAATATTGAGATGCAGTGATGCACTTTAGCAAATTAATTGATTTGTTTTTCTTCTGCAATTTAGCTCTTTGTATTGCTTTTTTCAGTAAAGGGTACTTTGGAATCTCTTATTTTATGGGATGGGATATTTGAACAATGAAAAATGAAAAGCCCTTGAACTTTAACTGGTGTTTTGATTTCCATTTGAAAAGTCCCAAACCATGGTTTGGGTAGTAAGTTTTTGCTCAAATTTTGATTTACGAATACCGATTGTGACCCATCTTGTTTGACTTTTAAGATTACAGTATTTGTTTTTTACACTTGTCATTATTAAAGATATAAATTAAGAATCGAATATTATGATTGAAAACCTTGAAACTAATGTCCAAAAGTTTTATGAGGATTACTTAATTGAGAATCGAAGTCTTAACTCTCATGTAGCTCAAAACTTGCATCGCTTATTTTCTTATTTCTCTATTACCTCTTTTTTTTTTGTTGCTGTTCCAAGTGCATTTTTTACATTGCCTGTGTTGCGCAGGTGGAGGCTATATTAGACAAGGAGAATTTCACTTTAGAAGAGCTTCTGGATGAAGAGGAAGTGATCCAAGAATGCAAGGCCTTAAACAGTCGTCTTATCAACTTGTATGTTTCCATTTAATTTGAACCGATAAAGTTTTATTCGTTTCATAACAAGTCTTAGAGTTCTGTGCATTTTGCTTTTGCATCTGTTCAATTTTTATAAAAAAGGGAAAATCTAGTGTGGTAAAAGAACTTCCAGAATGATGTGTGTCAAAGGGCCAGATCTGTTGTGGTCTAGCGTAGGCAGTTTTGTCTTGCATTTTCAAGAGACTATTACATGATTCAAACCTTTGATATCTTAGTCACATGATAGCAAATCCAACCATCGCACTGTCAAGGCTCTCCTTTGTATTTGTTCAATTTATGTTTGGCGATGGTTGGAAGTGAATAAATACATCAAGCACCGGATGAATATGCAATCACAAAGACGATGCAACTAAAACTGAGTGATAATTTGCTATTTTTTTCCCCTTTTAGTTTGAGAGATCCAGCTCAAGTTGAACAGTTGTTACACTACATTATCGAAGAGCCACCACAGGATGCTGAAAATAAGCGGACCTTCAAGTATGCAGTTGTAACAGAAATTTTTGCTTCAGAAGAACTTTCAATAATCATTCCAACTTTCTTGTTACCATCTGATCATTTGACTATAATTTAGGTTTCCATTCATTGCCTGCGAGATTTTTACATGTGAAATTGACGTCATCTTGAAGACTTTGGTGGATGAAGAAGAGGTTTATACTTCATTCTGTTTCTGAATATTTTGTGATTGAAGTTGATATTTTTATGCTTTGACTTGATTTATTTCACCTATTTATTCTTGTAATTTCAGCTGATGAACTTATTATTCTCCTTTTTGGAACCTAATCGTTCTCATAGTGCCTTACTGGCTGGCTACTTTAGCAAGGTATATGTTGGAAGAAATCAGAACTTTGATTTGCATGGTATTTTTGTCAACATTGCATTTCTGTTTATATTAATTCCATTTACTTGATGCTGTTTTCTATGCCATTTTACAGGTTGTTGTTTGCCTAATGATTCGAAAAACAGTGTCGCTTATGAATTATGTTCAGGCAAGTATTTAAATGAACTCATATTGTACAAGCTGAATATTTCTTATTCTATTTGATATTTACCTTTTTATGGAGAATGAAAAACTCAACCATTACGATGTATGTTACACACTTCACAATTCAGCATACTTTTTGCAGGCTCATCAGAATGTTTTCCGCCAATTGGTTGATTTGATTGGGATCACATCCATTATGGAGGTAAACTTTTACCTTCCCGTTCGTAATTATAACAATACTAAGACCTTGCTTATATGTAATTTGTAAGAATGGATTATGAAATTGATTAATTGGACAGGTTTTGGTACGATTAGTAGGCGCCGACGACCATGTGTATCCCAATTTTATGGATGTGATGCAATGGTTGGCAGAGAGCAACCTGCTTGAGATGATTGTTGATAAATTAAGTCCATCTGTAAGTGAATCAATTATCCATGTTTATGTTCTTTGAGCCAGCTTATACACCTTCGCTATATGATGCATTTGCACTTAGCTGTAAGACCATCTAGACATATTTAATGAGCTTACGTCAGACTCTTTGCTTTTGGTTTTTCTACTCTACAAGCTTTACATTGTACAGATTAATGATTACTGATTGTGTCATGAGTTTGTCCCTGGAAATCATTTTTCTGTCTCTTAAAGGAATTATTAATGAAAAGTGCAATATAGTGACTCACTTTTTGTATCTGTTCGAATTATATAGGTTCTTTACTGCCTTGTTTTTTGCAGCAAACTATCTTACAATTTTGTTCTGCCCTATTTAAACCAGTGTCCTGCTGAAGTTAATGCTAATGCAGCTGAAACATTATGTACAATAACACGAAATGCCTCATCTACTCTAGCAATTAAACTATCAAGCCCAAGGTTTGCATTGAAAGGTTTCATGTTTTTTCTTATTGATGTGTATCTGTGGAATAATTAATTATATATATTTTTATTTCGCATGCAGTTTTGTTGCAAAAATTTTGGGTTATGCATTGCAAGATTCACAATCGAAGTCTACTCTTGTGAACTCACTTTCAGTGTGTATTTCATTGTTGGATCCCAAAAGATCTTCCGTATCTTCTCCCCTTTTCCATTCATTCCGAAGTCAACACATGTATGAGCCACATATTCCTGTAAATCCAGATACTATTGGTGCAATGCTCCCTAAACTTAGTAAGACATAATTAATGTTGTCATTTTTTGTCAGTTGTCAATAGTTTATATGCTCTGTATTGATGCTTTCATTTTAGTCGCAAAACCAGTTATTTCAAATATTATGGTACAATATCTGTAAATTTTATTATCCATATCACATCACCAGGGCTTTCCTTTCTGCAGGCGAATTGCTAATGCTTTTGAATGTGTCATCCGATGAGAAAATATTGCCTACAACATATGGAGAATTGAGACCTCCACTTGGGAAGCATAGATTAAAGGTTAGTTGTAATGGTTTCCCCCATCAAGTGTAGGGCAGTTGCTATGTACCCACACTGTAAGATCTTAATATTATGTACCCACACTGTAAGATCTTAATATTATGTACCCACACTGTAAGATCTCAATATTATGTATTGTATCTTGGATTACGTCTTGGTTGTTAATTTCTTATCTTAGAGTAGATTAGTTTCTATAGTTCTTAGTTGTTACTGTAAATTGCCTATATTCCTGAGCTGTGCAATTTTTTCAGATTGTCGAATTCATTGCAGTCCTCTTAAAAACTGGAAATGAAGCTGCAGAAAAAGAAATGGTCAACTCAGGAACCATTCAACGAGTTATTGATCTTTTTTTCGAGTAAGCGAATATTAAACTTCTTTTATTTGACAGAAGACAGACTTGTGGATGTTTGAAGAAACCTTGATATCTTCTGTGAGTCTATGGATATTGCTTATTTTTACTGATAACATGTTTTTTTAACTATTCTCTGTGTGGTCTGTTAATGCAGGTATCCTTATAATAATTCATTACACCATCATGTAGAAAGTATTGTACTATCATGTTTGGAGAGTAAAATGGATGCCATTGTTGATCATCTTCTACGAGATTGCAATTTAATTGGAAGGGTTATCCAAGCAGATAAACATTCTGTTCTCTCATCCGACAGAAATCTGGTACTTGAATGCTTCAAACTGATAATTGGATGTTGCCATGGTCATTGCTGTAATTGAAATCAAATTATCTTGGTTTTCTCTGTACTTTATTGAATTAATAGGGAAAAGAAAACACCTCATGAGGTGAAGGGGAGGAACCTATATGTAGTTCACAATGTTTTATTTCTACACTGACATTGAGTATACTGGAACCAATTCACTCAACTTGTGTTATTTTTCAGCCAACTGTACCTGCTGCTGGAAAACAGACACCACGGGCAGGAAACATTGGGCATATTACCAGAATTGTTAACAAACTTGTTCACTTGGCACACAGTCGAAGCCACATACTGGCATGTCTTCAGGTTAGCTGTACACTGTCATATATGCATTGGTTCACGAAAGTTTCGTGATTCAGTCATTTTGTACTATTGGCATACATTTATTAAGATATGTGAATTTGCCTTAAATTTCTATCCTTGACAAATCTGCTTAGAAATTGATAAATTTGCTTTAAGGCTCCTGGTGTCTCTTCTTGTTAACATTCTTCCTCGAAGGCTCATTTTATCAAGGATTTGAGTTCCTGATGTGCATAGTGCACTTAGTAGCTTTTTAATTTACAATGACATCAACATCATAGTTCACGCATTACACTTATCAAGCTTCTGGTGTCTCTTGTGTCAACATTCTTACTATGCTGTTTTTTAATCTTGTTTTTAATAAGCAAACATGTGATTAAAAACTAATGAATTATTATTGCATCTAAATGATGAAGTTACTTGTTGAATTTGTTGGAACCAATTTTTTCTTATATACTTACAAATGATTTATTATTGCATATAAATGGTGAACTTACATGTTGAATTTATTCGTTGGAGCCAATTTTTTCTTATATACTTCAATTTGTTCTTTACATTTACAGGAAAATAGTGAATGGAATGAGTGGCAAGCTACGGTTCTTCATGAACGTAATGTGGTTGAGAATGTTAATCGTTGGGCTTGTGGGTAAGCTACAGTCTCATTTATCTTGATCTAAATCCTTAGCAACAGCATACAGGGAGGATGAGTTTTTTTCTTGTGCATAAAGTCTTTGTTGGCAGTGTTGAATTGGTTGCAGTACTAAAATTGTATGCGGCTAGGCTACACCCTTACATGGTTGGTCTTGTGACCTCAAATGAGGTTATCTTTACCAATAAGGGTTGGAGGACTTGATATTCATTAATTGTGTTTAAATTTGTAGAGGAGTAAATTTAATTGTAATAACATTTATGATTTTGACTGCATTGTCGGTTGTCTCATTTTAATTTTTCCTTTTCATGTGCAGACGCCCAACTGCTTTACAAGATAGGATGAGGGATAGTGATGATGACGACATTCATGACAGGGACTATGATGTTGCAGCTTTAGCTAATAATTTGAGTCAGGCCTTCAGATATAAAATTTATGGGAATGAGGATAATGAAGAGGTAAGTAGTTATTGGCCTCATCTTCTCCTCTGTGCAATGCATGCATATTACCCATTTTGTATGTGCATTTTTAAATCCTTTACTTTTTAAGTTTTAGCTACCCTGATTCGCATTTTGGGTTGAGCACTGCAACTTAAATGCTGGACCAATGTTTTGTTTGCTTATGTTGCAGGAACGTGGCAGCCACGATCGAGATGAGGAGGTACTAGTTTTAGTTTATTCTTGGTAGCCGTTCTGAATTCATTTGATTGATTCTGGGGATTTTCTTAGAATTTACGTCTTCAAGTCATAGCCAAATTGTCTCACGACGAAAACACTTGGCAATCTGTCTCTTTTTGTTGACTAATTCAATAGCAAATTTATCTGTTGTATGAAATGCAGGATGTCTACTTTGACGATGACTCTGCTCAAGTAGTCATATCGTCCCTTAGACTCGGTGATGATCAAGGGAGGTGAGTCTATTTATTTTGCCACTTAACTGGTAAATTTGGTAGAATGAATATGACTGTCATGCGGATTAATCAAGCAGTGTAATATTATTTTCAAGCAAAGTTGTAAACTTGTGTTTGCATTTGATAAATAAGTGAAATAATATAATCGTGCTACTATTCTGTGCTGGGCATATATCTTTCCTTGTGTCCTGTATGCATCTTCCACATGATATAATAGATATGTCATTTTGAATTGATGCTTAGATAAACATTTGAATTTGATGGATGTACTCAATCTGGAATTATTGTCAACAATGTATTAATGAGAAGCACATGAATGTTGCTTAAACCAAAACAATCATCATCTAGCTGTTTTACACAGTCTCTTTTTGGACATGTTTTTTTTTCTGCTTTCATGTATATGTATTTAATTTCATGAAAAATAGAAAGTGTTGAAAAGCTTCATTCATCCACCTAATTGTGTTGTATGGGATGTTAATGAAATTGTATGGAAAACTGTTAGTGTGTAATTTATCATTTGAATCTTAATTTAAGCAATATAACATTTTTTCTTCTTCTTTCAGTAGTCTGTTTACAAACTCCAACTGGTTTGCATTCCAAGAAGACAGAATTGGTGATGCAAATGGTGGAACAACATCATCTGACATGATGGATGAGATAAATTTGAATGGTGCAGCTAATGGTGGTAACAACAGTGACGATGAGGTAGTGGTTGGAGAGGATGAAGAATTGGATGAAAGCAAAAATATTATGAATGACACATCTAGCTCTAGCACAAACTTTTTCAGTGGATTAACAGGTAGCAATTCTGTGAATGGAGGCGCTTTGAACTTTGAAAGTGAAAAGGCAAGTACTGCTGCACATGATATGGGTTTCTTCAGATTTGAGGCATCGGACAATGAAGCGTGTTTTGGTGATAGACCTTTGCCTGATTGGGCGGGATGGGGTGAACCTTCAGATATGCAAGTTTCCGGCTCAAGCATGAATCCCTTTGTGGATAATGATGAGACTGGTAGCAACCTTTCTACTAAGGCTCAAATAGGTAGCCCTAATTCTAGTTCTCCAAACGGGAAATCTGTTTTTTCGAATGGGTCACCAACTAGTAAGGATCTGATGGAAGGGGTTGGCGATTCAACTCAAAGATCATCAGCAGTACCGTCACTATTTGAGGAGGATGTTGAATTTGTTGGTGTAGAATTAGAAGGTACTGAGAAGGCTATGGAACAGGCTCTGAAAGAGGGGATAGTTGGGGAAGCAGGACCATTGAAAAGAAACATAGTCCCTAATGTCGCAGAAAAGGAGAATTCCGAAGAAGGTGGTCCCGGGGGGATGAAGGAATTCAATGATGCGAATTACTGGAGGGTTGACCAAGAGGTTGCTGTTCTGGAGTGATTGACTTAATGGTAAACCATGCTTTTTGCTGTATGGAAAGTTGGACCAACACCAATGGACCTGATTCTTGGTTTGCAGGGGCGTATGCAGCAAACTAATGTACAGTATAATTTTGTTTCAATTGTGTCCTATTTCTTTTCGCGCTTACTAGATATTGAGCTTGTTTATTATTCTAAGTTTTGCTTTATTATCCTGTAAGTGATTTAATTTATGGGGGTCTCCCACATTTATCGAATTGGCACTGCTTTTTAGTTTTGGGGTCATTTCCACGTTGATGCTTATATGCACTCGTGTATGTGGCTGGTACAAAATGTTCGCTGGAGGGTTTATTTTCTAAGTTCTATGTGACTTGTACGCTGTATGCTTAATTTTAACTTTCGTATAACATTGATAAAGTTACAATGCCTCTGACAATTTACAAACATTATTTTGATCTTTTGTATTGTTGTGATGGTTTATTTTTATGTAATAGCAAACGTCTTGTTTTAATAACATAATACTTGTGGCAATTATACGTGTCTATAATGGAGGAGAATGTCACAGGTATACATATTTCGTGATTTCTACAATCGACCGACTCACGTTTGCTGAGACTGATCAAGCATCTTATGACTCAACAAAGCATGTCTTTAGGTGATGAATTTTATAAGAATTCTTATTTGTTACGAAAGATTTCATACATGAATTAAACGAATACGTATCGTGAAATCCCTTTTATTTGGTACCCAAGAAAAAAGAGTGCGAGAGGGAACGGCTACCATTTGTTGCGAATAGTCCAAATAAAATTTGATGCTACATATTTTATGATTTATTCACATTAATATTTTAGGATGACAATTAGTATTAAGAATAGTGGTCTGCTATCTGTTGTGTTGGATTAAGAATAATGTTCAGGAAGTTCAATCAAAATATAATCAAAAATTATTTTTAGTATGATTTGAATTTGAGTTCTTCTAAACAATTTATTTTCAAGAAAGTTTTTTAATTGCTTAAATTTAACTACTTGATTTTTCTTCCTCCTTTTACAACATATTAATTCTTAAAACAATCAAATTTTTTATTTAATAATAGAGTATTTTATTTATTCATTTATGAACCGATATGGATAACCACAAATAGCAATACCATATTACCACTACATCTCTTTTTGTATTTATTAACTAATGAATAATTGAAACATCCAATCTCTTTTCAAAATTAATCTCTAACTAATTTTGAAAATTTGTAAATCTAAGTTATTGGCAGTTTAGACAATCTTTTGTTCCAACAATAAGTCTTGCTCAGCCCATGAGAGAAGAGAACCAAAAACTTCGAAGCGAACTTGAACGTAAGCAGCTATCAAAGAAAGAAGATGGTAGAAGTTGTGTTGAACGATAAAATAAAATAAATCTACAAATTCAATTGTTACTCGATAATAAAATAAATAAGTAAAAATGTGTGTCAGATCAATAGATCAGAGTTCGTAAATACGTAGTTCAAAATGTCAAATCCATTATTTCACTGAACACAATTGAATTTAAAGGAGTTGATTTAAGTTAAATTCGAATTATTGAAAGAAAAAAAAGGTTGAGTTAGTTTGAATAACTCATTTTAATTTATCTATATCCACGGACACTCTTAAGAATATTAGATATTTAGATATATAAATCTTATGATTTATATGAAGTAAAAATCTCATATTTTGATTAAATGAGAACCTTTTATCACTCACACTTAAGAAACTAACCATTGCATCATGTTAGGATAAAAGAACAATAACATTTTAACCTAAGGTAGCTTAGTTTATGGTGAGAATGAAATGAAATACATCCATTACATCGTGGTTGAATTAATCATGCAATACCACTTTTCAAGGTAATAAAGAGTGACTGGACTTGGTCCTAAGTGGGCTGTTGACTCATGAGTACTTTAAATAAAGCAAAAGTAGTTGGCCAAACAATTGTATTATATAAAGAAGACAAAATAAAAACATGATCTACCACACGAGTTGGTGACCCATGCATACCAATCTCAACATATCTTTGTCGATATGGTATGGTGGTGCTAAAGCCCATATTCTTTCCTTCAATCATTATACCTTAACTCGACTCCTCTTTCTTACACCTTCTAATATTCTACCACTACTTGGTCATCCTGAAATTTATTAGTATATATTAAACTACAAATATTCTATCCCTCCAATTAATCTAGAAATTGAGGGACAAATTGGTTTAATATTTGAAGCATACAATATTCTCCCTCAATCCCTAATTATAAGCATCTATTGAACAAAAAAAAAAAAAATCTTCTTCAATATAAGTCTCTGTAAAAGTTATTATACGTATTTTTTGTTCTTTTAAATTGATCGCTATAAAAGTTAGTAATTTATCTTGGTATGTAAAATGTTAATATTAAATACATTTATTTGTAATAGACAAATTTAGTAAAAATAACACAAAATATATACATTTATTATATCATTTATTTTTTTAAATATATGTGAAGAAGAGTATCGAAATCTTATAAAAATGGAAAAAAATAATATATTTCTAACATTCGATCTAGAGACAGGGATATGAAATATTATATCTTACTAATATCTTTCAATATTTTATCTTTTAAATTTGAACTCGTCGAAATAACACTGCTTAAATTATTGTCTCAATTGTAACTATATTAAAGACTTTTGGTTTTTATTGAAAAGAAATGCTTGCGATCATCAAAGCACTAACCAATATATTCTTTTGGTCCATAAAATTTTGAAGTGGAGAGATGAAGCACTAATCCAAAATATATTATTATAATTTAATCATTAGAATAGACAATTATTTTGATAGCTAAATGTATAGACATTGTTAATATTATATTTAAAAATGTATTAAAATTAAAAATATTTATAAATGTTTTATTTGTTAATTTAGTAATTAAATGTGTCTTTGATTAATTAGTTTGTTCCTCAAATACATCTTTTGTTACATACTTAATTTTATGAAATTACTATCAAAAGACACACCCGATGATGATTTTATAATTCTCTTTCATTAAGATACTTTAAAAACATCCTCTCACATATTTTAAGATCAAAATGAATGTTTAATACTACCTCCTCTTTAGATATTTTTTCTTTTATCTTTGGAAACACATATTAAGAAATAATATAAAGTTAGATAAATTTAAACCTTTTTACCCTTAATTGATTCACTAAAAGTAAAATTCATCCAAAGCATGCATGTGATTTTGCAAGGGTACAAAGAAAATTATCACTTATTTTATTTTTAGATTTCTAAAATAACTAAAATTTTAGGACAAAAATAAAAAAAATTTAAATATGTGAGTGATCCATGTAAATATATTTTTTTTAGTTTTAATTATTTTAAGAATATTGTTTTACTTTTAGACATTGAAAAAAAATATAACTTTTGATTTTATATTAAAAGTGAGTCTATAGAATGTAAAATATTTAATTTTAATCCTTCAAAACATATACTGAAATGAAAATTATAAAAATTAATTTTAATATGAACAATTTTGTACGTATTTAAACAAAATACCAAGTACCAATCAATAGTAAATTGTGTTATATTTGTAAGAAAAAAAAATTACAACGTCTAAAAGAAAAAATGGTATAATTACATAAACGAAAATCTTATATTTGGATTACTTGACATGGATTGGGAAGTGCATGTAAGCCATTCTTACATGGAAGCGAATGAATGCTTTGGCGAACATAAGTTATTTGAGTGGTTAGCCATTGATTCTTTATCAGCAATCTCCAACTCAACTTTTTTCTCTTTATTTATGTGAGTATCAACTTCATTATTCCTTCTTTTTGGACTTAAAGGACCAAAGATTAAGGCATGATGATAGCCCACCCTAAAGTTGTATGTGGTATCTATTTTATAATGTAATTTTTTTTAGTTTAAAATTTACAATATAATATTATAAATTTGGCCCTATTCTTCGAAAAACTATAGAATTAAACTAAAAAGAAGTACGTTAAATATAAATAAGAATGAGTGAAGTAAAATTAATATATTTGATTTTAATTTTTATTTATATAGAGCAAAATGCAATAGAATGCCGCAAAAAGGGAAAAACATAGTTTAGATGAGGGATGGTAGCTAAAATAAGAAGATGCCTCCCTATTCCAATGCAAAGAAAACAAGCTCCATAAACTATGGCTTTGTAACTGAAAACAAGGAAATTCAACTCCTCGGAACGAGTATTCTTTGTCTCTCAAACTACTACTTTGTGAATTGAGCATGCCTCCATTATTTTCTTCTTATTTGGACACACACTTCCAATGCTTGCCCCTTTGACCATTTGACTCTCACCATTGTTTACCATAAATTTCCGTAATGGTACTTTCATTATGGTCAAGCTTGAGATTAGAGTTTTGCAAATCAAGAGACTAATCCCCATTAAAATCCCAATTAATGTATTCTTGATTTTGGTTCACAATAAATAATCTAACTAATCTTAATTTTATCCATTGATAATTTTAATGATTTGAAAGAGGACAATGGGAATAAAAATATCAAAAGACATAAATTGAAATTTCTACTTTAAATATAAATAGAAAAACATATTTGATTCATATTTAAATTAAATATATGTTTTTTTATCTCAATTATAAGCAAAAGTATATGTATTCATTGAGATAACTTTGTGTATATAATTTTTTTAATTTTGTGTAAAAGAAATGCAATTACTATAATTTACCTCCTATTATTATGGTTATTTCCTCCAACATTCAAAATTTAAGGCAATAATGTATTTGCAACAAATTTATTAAATGTGATTAAATTGGTTGAATTTTTGTTACTCTAAGTGATATGATAACATATTAATATTATTAAGTTCAATATCATATCTTGATATTTATATTTGTGAATTTCTAATTATATTTATTATCTTATTTATAGAGAAAAAAAATTAATTTATCTTATATTTGAGAGTAGCAAATGTAATTTATAATTGAAGCTGGAAGGAGATTTTATTTTATATTAAAGATAAAATGAATATTATTTGAGTGATAAAAAATTGTATGAGTCCTCTAAGCAAAAAAAGGCTCGAGCATCAAAACGGGGACACATCACGTGAAACGGTTTGTGAATACTTCTTCGGTGTGACTCGCACGTGTGGGAGATCGTGGCTTGGCATAGGACTCAACGAAAGACAGTAAATAATCTTAAGGTGGTTTTCTTGGGATTGGGATTTGGGATTGGGATCAACAACCTGTCCTGTCTTCTCTCTCACGTGCAAACATTCATGTAATACACTTCATACATTTACGCTATCTGAGGTAACAATTTTGAATCTTATATATTCATGCGATCCACGCACTAGTAAGATTATGATCAAGATAAGATGGTACAAGTTTAAGATTTAAAAAATATATAAACATAATAATATGTTTTCTGGCTCGTTTGGTATTAATAAAACAACATGATATATTCAACATATAAATGTGCTAGATCAAGACAAGATATAATTCAAAAAATAATAAGTTTAATCGTAATTTTAATCACTCTAATTTTACATATTTATGAAATTGATCTTTTTATTTAAAATGTAGATATTTAAAAAAGAAAATTTTAATATTTTAATTAAAAAAAATGATAATGTGAGATATTTTAAACAACGTAACATATGATAGATTGATGTAGAATAATTAATACCTATGAAATTTGAATAAAACGTCTTAAAAACTTTAATTTTTTTCTATATTTTTAATTTAATTAATGACATATAAATAATTAACGCATTTATATGATTTTATATTATAAAATTGTATGTCATATCGTTAAAAATATATCAAATCGTTGTTTTTTAATTTTAAAATATGAGAGAGTCCAAAACTATTGAATTTTAAAATAAAAAAACTAATTATATGAATTAGTAATAATATAAAAATAAAAACTACAATAATATATGTTCATTCTTCACACATAGTGAAAAAGTAAACTATCAAATTTGTTTTGAATATATTAAACACATCAATTTTTTTGTCAATAACAATTTTCTGATACTGTTTTACTTGTCAAATAAATTACAATTTTAGAGACGAAATTAACAGTAAAGGATTAAATAAAAAAAACTTAATTGATAGTAAATATATGAATTGACTTATATAATTAATATTTGACATCATCAAAAATATTTATAATTTATCTATTTGGTAACATCTTACAAAATCAAGACGAATTTGCTAAAAAAGAAATCACCAGAAGATTAATTATCATAGACCCATTATTCATCAAGTATTTGTCTGACAATTGCTAGATGATTAAGAAATTGACCTTGATGAGCTATGGATAAGAGTATCATTATATTCATAATATATTAAACGAAACCATGTTCTATGCATAAAATACTTTTGAGAAGTTGGTGAGATGACACTGTTGGCACGGGTGAAGGGGACCTACATATACATTATGCTGATTATTATAGTTTCAAAACAACGTTTTAAAACATAAAGGATGCTTTCACTTATTTGAAAATTTAGGAGGCAGTAGTCAAAGAGTTCAATGTCGGGTTTATCTTGATTGAACACATAATTCCATCCAATTTCCAAAATAAATTATGTGATGCTATAGTTACTATAATTTCATAAGAGACAAACTCTTCCTTTTACCCTTTCACTATGTGTCTTTATTTATCAAATGTTTTCATTATCTTAAGATGGTAAAGCCGTAATGTAGAAAAAATGTCATATGTTATAATTATGATATCTAGATATAGGAAACCATGAAAATAGCATGCCTCATATTTGGTCACATAAGATTTGAAACCCAAACAAGCTACAAAAGAAAGCTAGACCAAGTGCTAATAAAGTCAAAACCTAAAACTCGAACTCAATTTCTAAAACCAAAATTCTTCAACCTTACAATCAAAATATGGAGCCCACCATGGATTGATTCTAACATTGTTAGTTTGCTTTATCATACCAAAGTTAGCAACTTAATTTTTTTAGCAAGATACCTAAAAAAACTCAAAATTGTGCCTAGAATTGCATTGAATTTGCACAATTATACTATACATGAATTTCTTCGTAGACCCTCATTACACCTTAAACTTGATACTCGTGCCATTATATAAAAACCAAAACTAATTATATAAAAACCAAAACTAATACCGATACGTAGACACCGATAATAATTTTAAAAAATAAATTAAATATAATTAATGTATTGATTCCAACATTAATACATGTTAGAAGTCTGAGACACTCTTTCGATTAGAAATGATCAGAAATGTATCTATAATCTAATGTATCGATAATAATTTTAAAAAATAAATTAAATATAATTAATGTATTGATTCCAACATTAATACATGTTAGAAGTCTGAGACACTCTTTCGATTAGAAATGATCAGAAATGTATCTATAATCTACAAAGGACCCAAGAGCAGGTCAATTAATGGTTTCAATTTTAAAAAAGTTGCTAATGGAAGCCAAATGTCGGTTAACATTAGAATAGTAATTGTGCATTAAACAGGAATAATAATTGTTTTCCTAAAATAAAGGAATAATAATTGTTTTCTACAACTAAAACAAAATTAATACTCCAAAATATGATTAAGTTTGAAGGTCTCTTTAACAAGAATATATCCTTCAACTTCTGATAGAAATATCTTATAATAATAATAATAATAATTCAGATGCAATGCAACACCATAGTATCATGCAAATATGCTCAGAGGTCCTCTCTTATTTGATGCATCTAATCCACGTTCAGCATTCCTAGTTCCTGTGATACACACCCTGCAAAAACAAAAACAAAAATCCACAAAAAATGTTGTTTCCTTCATATATACTCAAATAAGAAACTACAAATAATAACATTAATTTTTTTTGTCACACCTTCTAGTATCTTTGCTGCCTGAATCCATCAGAATTGTCAATCTTTTTGCTGTCTTCATGAAATCACTGCAAAAAAACCCAATAAAACAAGAGATTTAGTTTTTAAATACTCTTATAATTAAAAAATGAATAAAATATTCATATTAATTAATGATTTGGATAAAAAGAAGAATAATACCTGAAGGGTTCTTCACCAGTTTGTTTAACAGCACCTGTTGCATCACGGTATAGTACATGACTCAACCTTTCTATTCCAAACATGTTTGCCAGTTTTGTATACAGTTCTTCATAAGAACCAACACGTGACAAATCTATTGTTCTTCCAACATCTTCTGACTCCAAGAATACCTTGCAATGACCACTATCTAATATTCCAATTTGTTGTTTCCCACAAAACTCATCACTACTAGTAACAGTAGAAGATTTACCTGGTGATGAAAACTGTTCAGAAGATTTTGTGTCACTCAAAAACCACTTTTCTTTCTCCTTATTCTCATTGCTACAACATTTTCTTGAGATTTGTTGCTCAGTGAGTATTGGTTGACCAAAAAGCAAAAATTGGTGTCTCTTAACATTAACGTTACTACTATTATTATCAGATTTTTCCAAACTCTTGTGAGAATTGTTTCCTATGGTTAACAAACATGATAAACTTTCTTTGTTCTTCTTATCATGATTGTTGTTTTTTACTATGTTGCTGCCATTAGAAATCATCATCATCTCATTATGGTTTGGATTAAACACTCCTAACTCGAGTTTGTTGTTGTTAAGGTGAAAATCTGAGAGAGATATTCCAATTTGAGCATGCCTGGCTCCCTGTATGCTTGCAGGAGCATTGTTATTATTATCTGATAAACAACACAAAGGGTTATTAGTCCCAAACGGGTTGCCTGAAAAAGTCGGTATCGGAAATTGAACATCGAGAGGGAAATCGGGATGTGGTGGAAAACGAAATTTCTTCCGTGGCAGTGGCGAGAATGGTGCAAGATGAATCACTGACATGTTGGATACTAACTCAACCAACCATGGACTCACACGCTTCACATTGTGTAGCAAATCCGGTTCGTCCCATGTAACCTGAAATTATTATAATGCAAAAAGTTTAATCAAGGTTGTTGCATCATGATTCATGGCAAGTCTTTCTATAAGTTCAAATTCAGCTCAACTAAGGCTTTAATACAATCAAATTAAATGTAAATATTATACATTAGGCATTTCAAACTCTAGGACAAGAATGTTTTTACATAGAAACAATAGATAAGTATAACTATAGATATATTCATGGACTAAGAACACTAAGCATTTTGCTTTTACATATATTATAGCATAACCAAACTCTCAAAAGAGACCTTCAATTCAAAGCGTTAGAACACCAACCCTGGTTCAGAAGAAACAGATAACACACAAAGATTGGTACACAGAATCCAGCCAATTGTACCTATATCTATAAACGCAGTTCCTTTCTATTATTCAAACTTAGGATTACAAATTAGAACTTGCGTTTAAATACTAAGATCCAGTAAACTATGAGAAATGAACTTAAACAAAGCAGCTTAAAAGAAGATATCCGAATTGAAGAAATAGTTAAGAAATCAGATTATCACAAAAATGTTCTCCAAAATAAAATAAAATAAAATAATAGAAGAAGAGAGTGGTACCTGAAGAAGTCTCCAAGGGGAATTAGGCCAACGGATAGGATCAACAACATGAACAGAAGAAATAGTTCCCATGAACCAACTGATCCTAGAAGAATCCTCAGTTTCAAATGGCATTTTAAACCTCATACCAGAACACCATTGAATTCTCATAGCAGCTTTAACAGCTGAAGTCTTAACACAAAACTCAGGAGTACTTGCTCTTGGATAATAAACAACCTCAAATGGTTGATTACTACAACCAAGTCTCATAGCTTCCCTCACAGATTCACCACTCACTTTAACTCTTCCACCCCCTAAATTACCACCTACACCCCCACCATTAGGACTCAAATTCCCACACCCATTTCTCAACAACTTATTCTCCTCTCTCAAAAAAGCACCATAACCTCCAACTCCAAAACCACAACTTCCATTCACAGAACTCCATCCAGAAGGTGTTTCCAAACCACCAACGATCCCTCGCTTAGCACGACGAATCCCAACACAAAGTTCACCATTTTCACCTCTCAGAAACACAATAGAATCACCTGCAACAAGCTTCTTCTGGTTCACAAAACTACTCCAACCAGTTGTCAACAAATGCCTCCTTGGTGTTCCTCTATAGATATGCCTAAACTTCCAAACCTCGCCATGAACGTCCTTAGCAATCACCGTTTGAACCGGCGGCTCCGCCGAGTAATCAAGCCGAGGAAAAATCGTTTCTGCACAGTATCTCGGAACAGAAAACCCACCACCATTGTTTGCATCAGATTGTGTCAAAGTCTTAGCAAAAGATGCAGGCTTTTCTGAATTCTCAGAAGCATTACCATCAAAATCTTCATTTTCAAGCTCTGAACTTCTCAAGGGAATCAAAGATATCTTTGAAAATACTTCATCTGTTTCTGGGTCGGCTAAGAATTTCACAGAAGCTACACGACAGAGGATTAATGGTGGAATTCGAAAAGAGGCTCCAAAATCAACGTTGGTTTGAGCATGTTCTGCATGACCTTGAGGAAAGTAGAAAACTTTTGAGTTCACTGATGGCATTTGAACCATTCCTCCAGCACATGCGTGCCATAGTTGTGGATCTAAGCTTTTCTCAGCTTCCTTCATCGGTTTCAATCTTCTGTTCTGTTTCGTAGCAGAGAAAGAAAGAAAAAGTGATCAAACAGTGGAACAATTTTTCAGTGAATGTTATGATGAAATCAAACGAGATTTTAAAAATTAATCAGAAACTATATAAGCAACTTCTTTGTTGATTTTTCTTTTCAAATAAAAACAAACAAAAAACATTGAAATGAAACAGAAACAGAAACAGAGTACTCTGTTTTTAACTTTTTTTACCTTATTGTCACGCGCTGAAAAATGTGCGGTAGGTAATTGAATTGTTTACTAATTTGGTTCAACAAATGTGAATCTTACAACCCCACAAAGAAAAGATAGAAACTTAAACTTCTTAGAGAGAACAATATGAATGTTCTGTTTTTTTTGTAATAAGAAGAGAACCTTTAGTTTATGAAGAACCTGAAAAATGAAATAGTGATGAGTTATTTAAGTTTATGAATGAGAATAATTGAGTAGGTGGTTTGTATGTTACAGAGAGATTCTGAATGATAGCATGTTCACTTGAGAAAGAAGGTTCACGAGTATCATCATGCAAAAAAGAGTTAAACTTTTAGAGGCGATATTTTGTTCTTGTTTTGTTTGTCTCTCAGATCTCAGAGAAAAAAGGGAAAAGAAGAAAGGGACAAGTTTTTGTGTTTCACAAGTCACACACACACACACGGATGCTAATTGCTAAACACTCTCCAAAACCTATTAAACTAATCAAACCAATCCTATTCCTTAGCCAGCCAAACCAAACATCTTTTCCATTACTTTAATATTTCTTCCATTACACAACTTCTTATGTATTTCATAATTACAGATATAAGAAAAATCTATAAGATGGATGATTTCAATTTCTTTTTACAATTCTAAAATATAAAACGCAACATTTTTTAAATTATATTTCTATATTTAGATTCTTATTAAATGTTTTTTTTAATATATATTAGTATTTTAAAAAAAAAATTATTTTTATAAAAAATAACTGTTAATACAATGTAAAAACAGTAAATTAAAAAAAATGAGAATTAATATTATATGATCAATTGAAAAATCATTTAGGTCATCATACTATGTTAATATTGAAATATAAAATTTTATATAATTTAAGATTTATAGTTACTATATTTAAGAAAAACTTATTATGTAAAAATTATTAAATAGTTTTATTTTTAAATATTTATATAATATTTAATATATTTAATAAAAACTTCTGATTTAACTATTGATAAAATTCAATAATTGTAATAAATTATTGAGTAGAAAAGCTC
>JBBPBS010001143.1:3504346-3534730 GCA_037974835.1 Cicer judaicum | reverse complement strand
CTCTTTCTCTCTCTCCCTCTCTCTCTCGTTCTCTCTCTCTCCCTCTCTCTCCCTTTCTCTCTCTCATGAATCTCTCTGTAGTGTTCTCCTTATCACAGGGAGAGACTACCAAACAAGAATAAAGCAAAAAAAAAAATTATTTGTCTTAAAATAATTGTATGTTTATATACAAAAAATTTAAAATATTTGTTTTTAATTTTTAATACAATTTTAAATATTTATTTTTTAATTAATTTTGTGTGTACCACTCAAAGTTGTTATTATTCATTTATATTTATGATAATAAAAATAAATTAATAATTGATATATGTAATTTGATAAAATCAATATTCTCTACTATTAAATATCTCAAGAACATTTATTAATGATTTAAATATATAAATTTTTTATTAAAAGTGTATTAAAAATTATGTATTCAATATTTTAATATTTTAAAAATTTCTTTTTGTTAGAAAAAGTTACTAATTCTTTAACAAGTAATTTTAGATTTCATATAAAAAAATAAATATTTTTAAGACATTTGTTAACACAACTCTTTTAAATTAAATACATAATAGTTTAATGACTTAACCTTTTTTATATGTAAAATCAGCGATAACAGTATTCATTAATCACCAGTGAACATTTGAAAAAAAGAAAAAGAAAAGAAAAACTAAAGAAAAATCACAATTTTCTTTTCAATGTTTGGTTTTTCACAAAGAAAAGGCCATTAGACATTGGTATTCAAAATATCTTAATATCTTATGTCTTTGGGTTACAAGTTATCTTAGCAAAATTTTCTCTTTTTACTTGATATTAATTTTATTGCTTTGTCAAATATATGTTGGGTGATATAATTTTGACAAAAAATGTTCGAACATAAACTTAAAGGGTTAAATCCTTCTTTAAACAATGTTTAAAAATTAAGATCAGATCAAAGAATCCTGATTAATAAAAAAAATATATCCTAAACGTTTTCAAAGGCACTGAATATTACCTTAGCTATTAAACATGCCCTCACTCTCTGATACTTACTTAAAACTTCATAATCCCAACTTTTTCTTCTTATAAAAGGATAAAAAAATCTAAATTTAAAAGACTTATTTACTTAACTACCACTTAGCAATATTATCTTTTTTTTTTCAACAATTAAGCTAACGTGTTTTTAAAGTCTATATAATAAAATATTATGCGCAGCATATAGTTGAACTAAACTAAGTACGTTACAACCGAAATATTAAAACCAGCGGATAAAAACTTACGGGAAGTAACCAATTGACCGTACGGAAAAAAGCAAAAATAGATGAATTTGATCCTAGCTATAGTAATAGTAGTAGTAGAATATGGTATTAAATAGCATATAGACAAGTAATTGCATTTTCTGACTATATGAAAGAATGTTATGGTACGAAGTATGGAAGAAATGGATGCCCTTATTGCATTGGGATTAATAAATGTACTTCCATACATGCCTTAAACCATAGTTGTTAGGGTATAAGTTAATTTTTGAAACTATATAGGTAGATTGGTGCTTAATACTAGTAATAATTAGTATAAGTAAGTATAGGTACTAGAGTGGATTTAGATGGAAAAACAAAAAGACCCACGCACTACGCGAGCTCCTTTAATAAGACAACGTAGGACCACTTTCATTCATGCCATTTTCCTTTCAAATGGGGCACATACAAACACAACCACCATCTACACATTCAACTAATCAATTTTCAATTTATCATACAATTCTTCTACGGTAACAAAAATAATTTTAATTTTATTGATTTTTAAAAGTATAAATATGTTCGTGTGAAAAATTTGTCAACAATTAATTTAAGTTTAAAAATCATATTTAAAAGTATAAATAAAAAATACTAATTTCAAGTTAAAATTAATTTTAAAGATAAAATTAATTATAATAATTGTGTTTAAGTATGATGAATCATTTTTTACTCTCCTAAAAGTGAATTCAAACACGAATACTTAATTATCTATTTTCTTTGAATAGATCGAAGCCTATTTAGATAGTTAAAATATAATGCATAATGTATTAAGTTTTATAAAAACACATAGTTAGAAAGGGAGTCCCCTCTAAGTTGTTACCTTTTTGTTTGACTCGACCCTTATATTCTTGATGAGGAGTGGTTGTTTCATGGTAATAATACACCTTTTAAAATATACGTTTCTAACATGATTTTTTTGGTTGATTATAATTTACATAAATCTCATCAAATTTATATGAGAATTACATAATTTTGTGAGATAGTTTGAACTAATCAAATAAAAAGTGTTAAAAAATTTCTGATAGAAAGTATTTTGTTGTTGTTAATGTGATAGAAAGTGTGTTGTTAACACTCTTTTTCGTCATATATACAAAAGTCAATTCTCTTTATTAATACATGAGTTTAATAAATCTTACTTCAAAGTAAAAGAAATCATTTAAATGCATGTGCTATTTTTTTATAGGTGCCATACTTTTATTTTTATTATTTATTTTTTGTTAGAAAAGTTGGATCATTAAGATTATAAGAGTCAGGAGAGATATACATCAAGCTTCACATAAAAAGAATTGACCAAAACAGTTACAGCTATCTATTAAAGACATTTCCACTGCCGGATGTAGAAGTTGGGAGTTATGGTGGGGTATGAATAACTCCTTATCAACTAAAAAAAAATTAAAGTAACTTATATGTTTTATTTTTGAAGTGTTTTGGAATGTTTGAGCATACGTGACTGAAGTCCAGTAAGAGAACTAGTCGATATTGGGCTAATTAGTCCAGTTCATATTTGCATTGGATCCATCTAGTTAGTGTTCACAACCAGTACCAAAAAGTCTAAACAATAATGAGATGTTACTTACACCTCTTGATTTTCTACTTACAATCATTCGTTTTTAAAATTTTATTTGTAAAATACACATTCCCTTCACTTCTCAGGGGATTCTCTAAGGTGAAAAACTCACTTTGAATATAAAATAAGTATTATCAATAATTGTTTAACAAATCAAATGTAAATATTGTGGACATATCATAAAGTTTGTTAAATTAAATGAGCTAAAATACAACATAAAAAAGTCAACACTGCATTAATATAGATAAAAATACAACACAGTAATTAAACTCAATGATTAATAAATCTAATTCAAATTGATGGAGAACATCCAAATTCAAAATATGGCTAGAATAATATCTGAATCACCAAGGCCTCTTTCCACAAACAAAATGGTTAAGACTAAAACAACAGGTTGATTAAAAAAAAAAACAACAAAACAAAAAAGAAAAAACTAAAACAACAGCTAAATTGGAGAAGGTAACATGCTGACTCAATAAAATAGAAATAATGTTTAAAATGTATAAAATATATAAAGTACAAAGTACACACTAAAATCATAAAAAGTACAGGATAATATCCTTAAAAAAACAAATTACAGATCAGTACACACTGACCATAAGCCTTAAGTAGGAGCTAATTCTTCAAACTAATGATATGCTAAACAACAAATTCTAATAATAGTCTGTTTAGAAGGGTGTAAATTACAATACCCCATTTTGAAGCTGTCTGAAAACTGGAAAAGGTATTATTATTTCCAGCCATGCATGTGCTCCTCTTCCACTATAATTTTGTGCCATGTTACCATGCATGTGATTTCAGTATCTTTGTCTTTAATTAATCCTTGACTTCATGATATCTTCATAATAGCACATGTAGTAGCAAATAATGCCATGCCATGCCATGTCATCCAGTTACACATCTACATTAACATACCATTCTCAACCTCTTCAACTTTTTCAACACCAATGTTTCCTCAATGCCTAACAAGCACTAATCACTGATCTGATTCTGCTGCAACTACCTTTTTATTACACCAATCAATTTACATTAAACAAATTATGCTAAACAATAATATAACATGACACTCTAAAACTTAAAACAATAAACAAAGGAGGATCCTGTTTGGTATTACCATTTCATCTTAAAAAATGATAAAGATTTTATGTGGCCAACCTAGAAGGGCCCCTAACACATTCTTTGATGACTTTGCATCTCATCTCCATAACTTTCTTGTGACAGTTTGAGTGAACTGATTCTACAAAAGTAGGGCTGGCTGCTGGACGGTATTCAGGGTAGAGGCGGCCAGACCTATACCGAACACCACAAGCATTGCACAGCGTTTTGGGACCTTTGGGTCCCTCTCTCCATTGCGGAGTCTTTGTGATCTCGCAATGCGAGCATTTTCTAGTGACAACTGAGTCTTGCGATGAGGATGTCTCGACATCACCTGAGAGCACGGATAGGTCTCTTTTTCTCGGTTTCTTTACTTTGTTTGAATCTGACTCAGAGGCCGGTGTCTTATGATATTTTTGCAAAGCCAGTGAGTTAGGAGGGATGAACGAAATTGAGAATACAGGATTTAAGATTGAAGGACGCCGGCGTTTACTTCGAGGCCGCTTAACTGGGATGACAGGCAGATCAAAGCTGGAATTCTCAGCCGAGGAAGTGCTGCTGCCTTCAAAAACAGAAACTGGGCTGTAGCTTCGGTATTGATGCAAATCTTTTTTTTCATAGAAAGGAACGTTCTGGTTGGGAATAGTTTTTCCATATGTTGGTCCAGCAATCTTCGGCACTTGTTTGATTAGGGGAATCTCATTATACTGCAATGCCAAATTATCATCAAACCAACAAAACTGGAGATATAAAAATTGGATGCAACATCAATGCATATGCTTATTTCAATTAATAATTGAGAGAGAAATCTGGATGGTACACACAGCTAATCACACAAAAGAACTGCTACTTTGCTAAGAATACATCCATACAGTACAGTTCTCAATTATCAGATGCTGTCAAATTAAATCATCATAACAGGGACCGAATAAACTAAGTCACTCAAACAACTTGCATCTATTACAATTTCAGGTTGCCACAAATCATACATAGTATTGAGTCCGTCTCTCTTAAAAAAGTGTTACTAAAGCAGTGTTGTCAATCGCGGATTGTAAAGAAAAACGGTTTATTCAAATTCCTCTTGGCTACAACGCCATAGTGCCACAATAACAGCTGTTTGATAACATTTTGTACTAAATAGCGTACCACGTAACAATAGTGATTTGTTCAAATTATGCTATACTATAGCTGCTATTTGACAACACTAGACCAAAGAGACTTGAAAGGTAATAACTTTCTGTTTCATTACATTGAACTCTATCCACTTACAAATAAATAATCATCCCAAGTCTAGATCCAATGTTAGGTCAGCCAAAGGTCTAACATCCAACCACCTTACCGCAAAAAGTTTCCTCAATTTAAATTTGAGACAAAACCGATATTGTTTTGTGCAAGGGCCAGTTATTTATTAATAGATCCCACTATTTACCGAAAACTATTGCACAAGACACACTCATCTAATCATCTACTCCTTAAGGAACCAAATTTTACATCTTTTCTATATAAACATGCATACCATCGAGACATCATCCAAAATAACCAAACATTTGCAAACTCCAAGCATTGTTCAAATATGGTTGTGAGAAACTTCCTCACTTTCTGGGAGAAACAGACCTAACAATATAGTTGTGTTATAAGGCTATCGGTGTTGTTGTTCATGTTAATAAGACCTCTTTCAAAAAAATAAAACACACAAACTAACCGGAAAACATTTATGAGTAATATATAAAACCGAAAAATAAAAACAATTTTAAATCTGGGAACCAAACAATTAAGATCGGTAAATCTTAATCATTACATAAACTAAAAATTAACCAGATGACTCATTTGCCAACCTATATCTGTCTTTTTTCTGTGTCGTCTGTCATCTTTTTCTTTTCCAAAGCCTTCTAATGCCAACCAACCAAAAATGTATACCAAGTGAAGAAGTTTCTGTAACTTGAAGGGGGAGGAAAGATTCCTACCTTCTCCTCCCTATGACGTGAAACCCCTGAAAATTTCCAACTTTAGGAGCATAAAGGCTGCAAACTATAGACAGAGAATAGTAGCAGCATCTTGAGGACATTTTAGATCAGAAGCAGATGAAACAAGCAAACTTTTCTCAGTTTTTCTAACTATAATATGTTCTATTCTGATTTCCTGTTACTACCGAGAATTAGTAAGCAATATCGATAGCACACATCCAAGGGAATTCGGAGTATCACCACAGAGTCAGTGTTGCTACTCGCGGAATAGGCTTGGCAGTATATACATTAAAGCATCATATGTCGGTGTGAATCAATGAAAAACTACACACACTACTATGTGTCTTTTTAAATTTTTCCCCCTTAATTTTTATATTCGAAACCTTCAATGAAGTTTTTTACAACTTTTTAATAATACTTATAAAGTTCTAAGCCCAAAACAAGCAAAACAAACTTCAACTTCTAGCCCAAAAGCAATTTGTTTTCTCTGTTGTGTCTTCCCAAAACGCCTTACGCTGTTCTTAATTTTCCAATCACATTCCATCTCTTACCATGTGCAACCCAACCATCGTATATCTCACATCTCAATTTTTAATTTGATCGGAATAGGTATCATCTCTTTTGCTTAACAACCTGATTTCAATAATATTCTATATGTTTTATTGAATAGAAAAACGATTTATTGCACGCTGCTCGCCGTATTTATTTTAGTTGTTTTGCGATTTGGTTCTTGCATCGTGAAGTGCATTATGGATTTGATTTTCGGTGATTCAATTTGCATCTATAACTGATTTGGTTTGAAGCCTAAAATCACACAGAGGACAATTATAAATAAAACAGATTCCCTGCCTTCTCTACGCGAAAGGCACGGTGCCTTGACGCTGTAAAAGAGAGAGAAGGATGGTAAAAAATGGGGAGATGAGGATAAGAGAGAATAAATCAAAGAGACCGAGAAAACGGTTTGTGATTTTTCCGCAAAAAAGGCAGGGAATCCTTCCCTGATTATAAGGTATCAAATTTATTATACTAGACATGTTAAAATGTTACGCTTTTACCATTTGTATTTATCTTCATGTATGAATTATTTGGTATAAATCGGGGTATCTTCCATGCTCAACGGCTGGGATTAGTTCCTCCAGCTGCGATGGAACGTTTGTCGCGTTCCAAGGCTCAAATTCAAACCATCTCCTGATTAAGCTCAAATAGACCCGCAGCATCTCACTAAAGCACCCTTGGGTTTTATCTTCATATGTACAATAATAATAATAATTAATTATTTTTGTAATAAATTTTCCCCCTTACCCAAGGTCTGGGATCCGCCACTGGGTATGCGTTTAAATTTGCCCAATATTCCTTCCTATGAAGTTAAGGCGTGAAAACTGAATCTCTAACACACGAAACATCCATATTTACACTCACCTTCTCCAAAACTAGACCAGATTTATTCTACACGTCTCTTGTTTTATACATAGAGTAGTTTGGTTACCGTATTTTTTGGTCAATGTGACAAATTTCCTAGCTGGCACCATTCTAATTGTCTTTAGCAAGTAACTTCGTAAAAACTCATAGTTGCCCAAGTACCTAGAAGACAGCGCAACAGAAAACCCAACTATAAAAACTTCTAGCTGTCAAAGTAACAACATTAACATTTCATTCATCAACTTTGGTCCTTAATTCGATGACCTGTGTCGTTTCAGCTTCATGTAATAAAACCATGTATGCAGTTAATTCATCAAATATAAGAGAACCACATTGAAGTATAGTCGCAACTTTTCATGTATTCAAAACAACTACTAGCAGATGGACAACAAAACATCAAAGTATGGATTCCAATTCAGCATAATTATGAACAAAATACTCACAGGAGCAGATAAGTTTTTCCCAATTTGAGGAATTTCATTTCGGATTTTGCTTTCCCCATGCAGCCCTGCTGATGACACTGAAAAAGCATCAAAACATGGCTCTCCTAGGCTTTGAAATTGAACACTCCAGTCTTCTTCAGCACCATTAGGGTCAACATCTTCCAACGGTAAATCTAAAAACTTAAGGACATCATCGAAAACAATATCATCCGGCAGACCATTAAAATCGTTGTCGAAAAACCAAGACTCCTTCTTATTAAAATTATCCTGTTTCAAAAACATAACATCCCATCTTCAAATTCCATCAAACACACACATTATAACAACCCTTTACTTTCACAAACAATACAACATACTTCAAAATGAAACATAAACAAACAATGAATAATTGGTTAAAAAATCACCTAAAAATTCATAATTTATGCTACAACAATGTTATCTCACATGGCCCAATTTCTATAACCACAAAATATAGTATAATTTACCATGTTACAGTGAGATTATGCACATTGTAATTATACACAAAGCAACAAAATCCACCAACAAGACCAAATATTTATCATTTTACACCATTTTGGAGATAGAAAAAAAAAACACCCATAAAAATTAAAGGAAAATGCATGCAATATCTAGTGTTAAAAGAGAAAAAAAGACGATATTTTTACCTCAGGGTCAGACATAGTTGTGGTTAGAGTGAAGAAATGGAGCACATTGCAGTGATTTGAGAATGGGAAGAGAGAGAAAAGAGAAAGAGAAGAAGAAATTGAGACAAGAAACGGAAAGATCTTAGGAAATGAGAAAAGAAAATGTGTGTGTCTGTTTGAGTTTGGTAAATTAGGTTTTATTTTTTCTCCATGGCTGGCGCTGCTACTATGTGGAACACCTCATCCTGCTCTCGTGACTTAAATAAATATTTTTTTTTTCATATAATAATGTCACCAATTTCATACCATTTTTTTTTTTACTAGTTTATATGTTTTTCCTCTAATAATATTTTAGATTAATTTGTATGTATTAGTAATTTTATTGACATATATATATATTCAAAGGTTCTTTTTATAATGAAAATGTTTATTTTTTACGGTTATTAACCATGCATAATAAGTGGAAACATCCAATCAAATCTTATTTTTATATTGTAATGTAATATGTTTATTTTTTAAAATACTTATACAAATATTTCTATTTTTTTTAATAAAAATATCTATATAACAAAACCTGATTTTACATATGTATAAATATTTTTACATATTGCGCGTACATGCTAATTAAATGAAAAATACATATATTTTTACACTTTGAGTGGTCTGCTATTGCCCACACTATGTTTATTACTATATTTTTATTTTATTAAAATTAATAAAAAAAATTGCATAAACTACTAAATAGTTAAAGTAACAAAATCTATAAATTGCAAGAATCGGATTAAACATAATAACTTTTAAGACGAATATATAGACCGAAACTCAAAAAGTTAATGATTTTGATTTACCTAAAAAACTGATTTAAATAGAATTACTTTTAAATTTACCTAAAAATCTTTTAACACTTTTAATTGTTATATTCGGAATAAGTGGTAAAAATAGAAAATTCCAATATGATACCATATTATCGTAGCCCATATGTTTTTGTTTATTCGTATTACTACCATGAATTATAGTTTATACGAGTGTGCAAACAAAACCGTAAAAAGAAGAGAGAGAAAATATTCAATTAAAAAAAAGAAGAAAGATGAAAAAGGTTGATTGGTCAAATGAGGTGGTAACGGTGATAGAGCATGAGATATGGATCTAAAAAAGAATTATTAAAAGAAAAAATAGGTGGATCTCAAAAAAATTAATATTCATTTGAATGATTGTATCACACGCAGATTTGATACAGTGCTTTCAACAAAAAAACAAAATCGATTCAGCGATCACCGACGGTCGACACGGGACCAATCAAAATTTCTTATTTATTAATTATCTATTTTATTTTGTTTCAAAAACTATTATTATTTTTATTTATACATATAAATGCAAGTTTGTTTACCGTTCATCTAGTGAGTCACAGTTTTAGACTTTCATTCCTAAATTTTAAAATATAGTTTTTTTAATTAGAAAAAATTCATTACAAAATTTGGGGTTCATTTTTTTATAGTACGTCAAATTAAATAATTAATTGTTAAATCTTAAATTCATATAATGAGGTAATTCATACATTAAATTTTATTATTTTATTTTTTATGTCACTAATGTATTTTTTTAAAATAATTAAACTTAAAATGAAAATTAAAACACCTAAAAAAATTCACATTTCTTGAAAATATAAATTGTCGAATCCTATGACTTGGTAGCCTTTAATTTGACGCATTAGTAAAAATAAACTTTGAAGATAGTAGTGGACAAAATTATAGGTATCTTGATTTTTTATATGTTTTCTAAATTAATGACACCTTTAAAATAAGTGTTTTTTTTAATAAAAGTAAACTAGGATTTAATAACAATACATAGCTTATGTAAAAAATATTTAATTATACATTTCACCATCTTGTATTATGATTTGTCTTTGTGATATTATTTCTTCAATCCTTTGACTCTTCCATAAAATACAATTCAGTTTTCGGTGTAAAAAACTGAATTTTTTTTAAGCATAAATACAGTTCAATAATAATTAATATTGTTACTTTGTTATATTTGTTACAAATAATAAATTCATATATTTTTTATCTAAAAAATTATAATTAAAAAATTGATGTATTTTATCTTAATATAAAATTGAATAAATCAAATTTTTAATTATAATTTTTATTTATATTTGATTTCTGAACTATAGGAGACATTCAATAAACAATATACGTTTGTTATGAGATTTAATCTTGTTGGAGAAAGGATTCGACATTATATATATATGCACCGCTATATCATATCCACATGAATTTGAACAAAAGTTTTACCATAAAAGGGGAACTAACCCTTGCACCCAACTCTCTTTGATATGATGTAGTATTATTTAAAAATGATGTATCATCAATTCATCATGTGTTAATGTCGTTGGATTGGTAGGTAGGAGTAGTATGCAATTACACTCACTTTTAATTGGTACAAGTGCAATTAATTATCTTTCACAATGTTGTGGCCGCTGGGACTTGCATTTCACTTGACTTCACTCCTAATTCTATCCAACACCCTTTTCATACACTATTATTACTAGTCATCTAAGTTATAAATCATTGTTTTGACTGTCATATTGAGATTATTTTAATTTGAAAATAATGAAACGCGCTGTTTTTTTAGTAATATGTTTTGCGAAATTTATTTTTGAACTTAAAATTTTTCATTACTCTCCCTGTCTCGTGTTAAATATAGTATTAAATCTTACTCTCAAATCAATACTACATACAATATTGATAGAGGTTTTTGATCCGGTCAATTTAACTTGTGGCCCACAAAAGTTAAAGACAAATTGATATTGGTCAATTTATATTTTGATTTGTTTGAGATAGATCATTTAGAATGTGGATTATGCAGTTTACATCCACATATTTCCGTGTTGATCCGTAACTTTTCTAATGATATACTTTTAAATAAATAAAAAATCAAGAATTATATCATTTGCGGCTCTCTTTCTTACTTGATATTTATATTAACCAATAAGTCAATAGATTTTAGTATTTCAGATACCAAATTTTTATAGTACCGAGATTTTTTAAATTATGTCATTATTTTTCAAAAATTACATGAAAGGAATTGAAAAACAAATTTTCAGATGACTGTTACTTTCATAAAACAAGTTGTCATGAAGGACATTAATGCCAAAGAATGAATCATTTAAATCAAAAAGAAAAAAAAAATCAATTTTAATAAACAAATGCAACTTATTAGTATTTTACAACGATTTGTCCTACCAGACAATCGGTCCTAACAATGCTCACAACACCATAAACTGCTGCGAGATTCAAATTGATAAGATTTCTTAAAACGGGGGTATATGGAGACAAGAATCTAGAATTTCAATTATCTACAATTTGCAACTTGGAATTCCCTACTCCAAAACGTACTTGTTAGTTGTCTCACAAGTCTCATTGAAAAATCAAGGCTTCAGACAAACTGATTTAGAGGCATCCAGATGGTTAAGGCGGCAGGTTCCAAGAAGAACCTCAGGAAGCTCTTCACGTGTATTTCCCTGAATGTATATTGCAATTATTACTACATGAGCATATAATAATACTAACAAATAACAAATTCGTTCAGAAGGCATATGGCATTTGTCATCATAAGATCATGCATCAATATAAGAAGAGTATATACTTATTTATTTCTGTCGCAAGCATTTCCACAGCTTGGTTTGAATCTAAACATGAGTTTTCAATGATATATATAATTTCCCCAATACTAGCTCAAATTTAATTAAAAGGAAAGAAAAAGAACAAAGTATCATTTTACCTGTATTAAAAATGCCATCTCAATAACCAAATGGTTGAGGTACCCAAGCACAAGATTCACAACACCTCTTGCAACAGTTGATGATCCAATATCAATCCCAAGCTGAAATGGATACCATGATTCCAAGATAAGCATTACGCAAAAGATAACCAAGGGTTATAATGTTTCATTTCATGCATCGTGTATATCCATTGAGATATAGTTTTTCTTAACACCCATGACGCATACTCCTGCACTTCATAATTTTTTCCGCAGACCAAAACATGTATACTTTTCAAATGCATCAACTTAAAATAGCAAATTTGATATATGTATACAAATATCCTGATTTTCCAACAAGAACTATTCTACAGATAGTCATAGAAAAACTTACTTCCAAATAGTTATTTCCCTGGAAATAGTTGATCTCCAGAGCTTGTCCAACTAAGCACGCCTTCTTCCCCACACTCTGTTTTACTATCCACGAACCCTGAAGCAAAAAATTTCAACACTCATGTCTCAATCCATATATTCCATGGACTAAACAAAAGAATAAAATATTTGTCCTTCTTAACGTGGACCACATGCATATAGTTATTAGGGATTATTTATTTATACTGTAGAAAACATTTGCTAGAATTGAGCGATTAAGTAAAATCAAGCCAACCACTGAAAAAGCATGTTCTAATGAAAAGATGTTTTCAACTGAACACAACTGAGGTCAGGGAATTAGTTAAAGGTAAATGCAATGAAAGAAGAGAGGATTCTAATCAAGTGGATGATTTAAGAATTTCGTATGGATTTTTACAAATTACCACTGACAAACGGTTTTGGTTTATCACTTTGTTTGTTTTCTATATTTTGTAATGAAAGATCTGAAGTAGAGGAAAACGATTTCTCAACCAAAATAAATAAAGAGCCATTAGGATACCAACTAAAAGAGCAGATTGCGTCAGTTATTAGTTTACTAACCTTAGATATGTATGGTATAAGTTTAAATCTTGAATTTCTGAAAGCGTTATCACCCTTGATAAAACTCTCAAGCATAGGGGAAACTTCCACAGGGGTGTTCATCATATAGTACAGTGCCAAGCTATATGTTGTAGAACCTGGAACCTGGTTCAAACAAGTGCCTAAATTAGCATCGTCGTAAATTTATGTAAGAACAACCTAAGCAGAGGGCTATTATTAACCTGGATGTTTATAATGAAGAAGAACTCAGGTCCACCTTGTGCTGCATATTTCTGCAAGTTAAATATTCATCAGATTGATTTTTCTTTACAATGTAAAGCATTAGTAGCTACATGATGGCTAAATATAATCAACGTCAAGAACCAAAACACCATCAAAAAATCAACCTGCACAATGCTCCCGGGACGGCCACCAAGATCATCTTCCCTTTTGTCAGATCTCAGCCAGTCTGCAGCAACCATTTGCATCAAGGTCCCCTTTGCTTTAATCTGGTAATCAGTAAATTCAGTACTCCAGATGTTTGAGATCAGTGACACAGTTAATGACATGAACAAATAGCAACAAAGTTAATAATTGCATATAATGTGGTTAATCTTCAGTTAACATCTCTAATAAAAGAATTTGATTTTGTAAAATAGAAGGAAAATACAAAATTTAGCGCTTGATCAGACCATATTATATTACTGAAGTAACAGAATGGAGAAGGATGTAACAAATGCATGCACAAGTGGGAACAATGAAAACAAAAAATAGGGTTTTCATTCTATGTTTGCAAATAAAAAGTGATCATGTGTTGTTTCCGTTTATACCTTAAGGTGGTCTTCGAGATAATTTTCTCCACGAATCAGGAAAGTAGAAGGATCTGCTTCTGTCAAACTGCAAGGTAATGTACAAGTAGGATCTTTTAGAAGAGTGGACCCATACGGGCATGTAATACTATCTTCCCTAACCATCTCTTGCAAATCCACGTAGCCCTTTTTCTGAACTGCAGCAAATTGTCTCTAGCCATTGTTAATCAAAGCAAAATTAGAATAACTGATAATTACCATATGCTATCACAGAGCATGTAAATCACCTGCAAGATCGTGCAATTTTCTCACAAAATTAGCAGCAGTAGAAAATTTCTGGTGGCGACTGTCCTGAAATTCTCAAATTCATAGGAGGATAGGAAAATTCCAAATTAATTAAAATAAAAGTATTGCAATATTTCCAGTTCCAATGCATAATATTATGAGTATGAATGCGCAGTCAAGTCATGAAAATGCATTATGTGGTATGCTGTTTAAATAATCTAGCACCTCTTGGATGTCATGAGCAGTGATGAAGATGCTTGTAGTAATCACCCAATGGGTTTTGACAAGATAAAAAGCTCATTTGCTTAAGTACAAAAACTGCATAGAGCTAAAACATGCCTAAATACACCCTGCCATTGAATAGGGCTAGAGGGAGTGAAAAGATATTTAGGGTTGAGACTTGAGGGAAACTGGGTATTTGGGTTTCAGTGAGTTTAAGTGGTTGAAACTTTTTTTGGTTCAGCAGGATGGGATTGCACGATTTCACCAATATTAGGTGCAAACTTGGAGACCCTATGCAAAATGGTGAGATAGCATTCCATAGTATGTTGCACAAGTTTAAGTCTCGGGAATGGTTCAGAGATAAAGCAGTGTTTATCGGCTAATAGGAACAGTAAAGAAGTACTTTAGAAACACATATATATTACAGAGAACAACATATTATAATTGAAAGCCTGTTTATGGCACTTACCGATCACTATCAAATTATCAAATATATATTGAAATATTGAAATCTAAAACAATTGCTCAGTTTTAATTTCCAAGACACAAACTGCATTTTGAATATCTTTGTATTGTTCATTTCTTTCCAGTGCAATAAAAGCAATTATTTCAAACTTTTACCTGAGACTTCTGGTAACTACATTCAGTCAACCATTCATTTTCTGACTCATCACAGTTTGATGGTTCCATAACGTCATAAAACTCATCGTCAGCATCATTTAGACTAACAAGGCTCGCATGCTCTGATTGTGTTGGATCTACTTCTCCAATCGAATTATCATGACTGTTCTCATCTGCCAGTATTTGAGTATCAGAGCTGGCATATTCTTCCTTCTGACGATTCCTGCTGTTTCTTGTCAACTCTCCAGATGAATAATCAGACAAAGTGCAATTCCCTTGTCTGGTTCTAAATAACTCTCGTAATGCTGTACATGCAAGATAAATCAATAAGTAAAAATGTAAAATATAAACTAGAACATTAATCTTCTGATTAAGTATATTCATATCCAGTGATATAAAATAATTGTAGGCTAGTAAGCATATAACAGTAATTAATCTTCTGAATAAGCATATTCATATCCAGTGATATAAAATAATGTAGACTAGTAAGCATATAACAGTAATGTCTAATAATATAAAAATTGTCAAAAAACGAAGACTACCAGCAACTCTCCCAAGCATTCGAATGGTCATGGAGTATGCTGATGAGGATTTAAGATAAGATCTCCAGCATTTCCAATCAATAGCAAGCATATGCTTTACAACAGATTGCTTTCCTTTGTTCGCAGGTGATATAACATACCCTCCACCTACGAAATAATCCAGAAGTTATCATCCTTCAACTACTCTCATTAATGAATAGTCCTCTAAACTGTCTATCTATCCACTTTCTGAGGAACTAGAATTTCTAAAAAAACAGTTTTGAAATCCTGAAGTATAGATAAATTGGATATTGTGATGTAACAGTGATTAAGTGAAGTAAAGTTCAGAATAAAGGTGATCGGAAGTAAAAACATAATGATTCCAATAGTATCAGATTTATTTTTTAGGTAGTACAAGACCAGCTAATAGAATGGAATAGAAATGTCTACTATTTCTACAGTTTAAGCATACATTACTTTTAAGGCAGGCACGGACATAGCCTATCTGGCGAGGACACTTTTTGTGAAACACGGAATGGTAAAGAATAACTGTGACAAGGAAAACCAAAGAAGTTACTTCAATTTAGAACAAGTGTATTTACACATATATTTTCTTCTATAATATATTACTACCATAGGTTCCATCATCTTCTCTCCTCCAATAGCGCCGTAACAAAAGGTCTCTTCGTTTCATTCCCCTGTAAAAAACATGATAAGAAACTAATAAAACTATTACCGGAAAAAGGCCTGTAGGTACTGCCTCAAAACAAAATGTGGTACATGACAAGCATTAAAGGTTGGGTCTTACCAAGGCAGCCAATCACTATATAGCTGCTTGTGAATAATGTCGGTGTGACCATCTAGGTGCTCAACTACATTCCCCTTGTAGAAACAGAAATCCCATCTGCAAACCAATATATATATATATATAAAACACAAAGCAAAAAGAATTTGAGAACCATAATTTATCAAAGTTAAACTTGATTGTACTGCTTATCTATGACTAGACTTTCTCTTTGCAGTTATTTGAAATTTAAATGTAATTATAGACAGCCCATATTCCTGTACTATTATTTTAAACAAAGCACTTGCTTTCACCTTGGTTCATGGGCATGATTGTTGACCATAAAAGTAAAAGATCGTGTGCGTGTACCAATGTCCAGTTAAAAGTTACACATGATCTTGATGTAGGTTTTGGTTGATAACAGACTTGTTAATATAATTCAGAGCCCTTCTATCACATAAAACTTTGCAGATTTTGAGGAGATTAAACTGGGAAGGGCACTTAGCCAGTGTTCAATTATGCCGTCCTTTTATTTTATGCAAATGATGACGAGGAAAACAAAAATTTTGATAAATTTTTGTAATTGCCTCTTATGTGAGATAAAGTGGGTTTTTTAGTTTTGTCATGGTGATTGGCTAATGGCTATCTTAGATGCAATGCAAGGAGACCTTTGACCAAGCACATGAAGACTAGTAAGGTTTATTCAGATGATTTTCGTTTCTTCTTTGCTCTGGTTTTTAGTTTGTTTTGCTCTTATACTTCTATTCTAGCATTCTAATAATTCATCTTTTATCCAATAAAAACAATAATATAGTAAAATTGCATGGATGCAATATAATGTGACAATGTAATTCTAACCATCACAGTGGTATAAGGTGGATACATTGGTTTTCGAAGGAGGGACATAAGGATTAGACTTGGAGTGATAAGGAGGATATAAGTTCAACTCCCCTACAAACATAAAACACCAACTACTAGCATTTGCTGTTAAAAAACAAGTTACAACAATATGCAAAACCAATTCCCCCCTAATATAACACTCAAAACCCAAAATGAAATAATCCTTCTACAAAATGTCCTTATACCAATTAAAAGTTGCACCTGAAGTAAAAGATACAAACATTAAATAAGATTATGTGTTCTTGTTAATACAGCAATGCCATTGTGGAAGATCACATGCACTTAATGGACTTACTCTGATCTTGAAGGACCAAGTGACATAAGAGTCTGGAAAATGGCTTCTGAAGTTCCATCTACCACGCCAACAGCCATTATTGCAGGGTGATCATCCCATTTCTGGAGATAGGACGGTATTCAAGAATTACACTTTCCATTTTAAATTAAATACAAATCAAATTTTACGGAAAAGAATTTTGCCAACCTTCCCACCAGAATCCCTGTCTTTTGCTTCCTTGAATAGTCTTAAACCTGCATTAAACCCACAAAAACATTAGTGCAAGCTTTAGCTAGGTTTTGAGTATGTGAAATTAGAAAACAATTTTAAAATTAAAAAAAAAAAAAGGCAGCATCCCAAACAGCAGACGCTGAAATAAACTTTTACCATTTTGGCAGCCGAAGATTGTCCAAGGTGATGGGGCAATAACATCAGAAGAAGAAAGTGTCCAGTCTACAGAATTTTGGTGATTCCTACTGGAAGATCCACTTAAGCTGTAAGCATGACGCCAGAAAGAAAATAAAGGATCGTGCAACAGATACATACCCAAAAAAATCAGCTTAAAATAACCTCTAACACTCATTTATTCAGTCAACTTTAGACTTTTTGTTGCAGTAAAACTCATTTATACAAAAGATAAAAATACCTAAAGGATTGCCATCTCCGCTTGGAACATCCAACAGCTTCTGGAGCACCCTGCAACAGCAATAGCTTTATCCATCATTCAAACATTTCCATCACAAACTCAAATAAAAGCTCCAAATCATGTATGTATATATGTACCTTTAAAGACGCTTCGTGAAAGGACTGAATCCACCTCGCCGCTTCTTCAGGACTACTTGCTCCTAACTACAACACTCATGTTTTGCAATTTCAAACTGGAACATAATCTCAAACTGTCAAAAACCTATATTCTAAGCCTAAATAGTTAGCTCACCTTTAATTGATCATTGTGATTAGAAGTGTTATAGAGTGTGAATATAAAAAACACCTACAATTTACGCAAAACACAAGCATTAAGCATAACACCAGCAACATTAGTTTCAAATTTCAAAAAAAAAAAAAAACAAAGAATGCACATATACTTTTCTGTTAATACTCTCCCTTCCATTATCCATTACACGAATGCACGAATCAACAATTGCACTTCTAACAGGATCCTGAAAAAGAAAGTTTCACAAAAAAATAATCACATAATCTAATCTAACACAGATTCGATTCCCACCTCCAGCATAATACTGATAAATTAACATACTAACATTTATTCGTTTCAGAAAAACACTTAAGCTAAACAACAAGCTCAATTCAGTAATGTTTCTAACTTAGTTTTCAACCTAACCGAATCAATTCAAAAAAATTAAAAAATAAAATCGGTGAAATAAAAAAAAAAAAAAAGATGAACCTGATCGTTGGAATTGGGAACAGATTTGAAGCTACGAAGAAGATGATCATCAAGAACGAAGTAACGCTTCCGAGAAAACTGAAGTCCAAAACGGTTACAGCGTATAAGGTATAACCAACCTTCCATTTTAGTAGTACTACTACTGTTTCCATTGTTGCTTTGTGAAGACGCGCTTCCATTAACACTACTCATGTTTTTATCAAATTCACCTTTCACTTTTTATTTATTTATCGAAAATAAAAAATTACAACGCAATCATTGAGCTGCGAAATAAAATAAAATAAAATAGTAGTAATAAAGAGAAATTGATTCTCTCGTTTGAAATGGTGGTGCAATGCAGTTGCAAATAGACGAACAAATCAATGTAACGCACGCAACTATTTCAGTTTCTGCGTTGCGGTGCGCGATTTTGCATTTGCATATCAGACAAACATTGCTCGCTCTCGAGTAAATGCAAATTCGCACCACCCAAATTACGTTTTTCTCCCTGATCTTTTCTTCTCTCCTACGCTTCTTATACTCATTTTCTTGTGTTTAAAGGAGATTACCAGGGAAAACTCGCACACGTGGAGAAGGGTATTGCTGGTTTTAACTTGTGCGGTTGTGCCTACATATAAATGTCTATGCACTCTTTTTCTATCACTTCTATTTACGGAATTTTAATTCTAATCCTAATATTATTATTAAGTTATTTTTTAATTATATTATATTTTTCACATATTTTTTTTTCTTTTTTTTAAAAAAAAAATTAGAGATTAGGGTTTAACATTACAAATGTCGAATGTCAAAAATATTATAAATTTTAATTTATTATTCAATATATTAAATATATCAAATTTTTTAATAAAACAACGAATTCTTATTTAGACATTTTTTTTTTGGAACAATGACCCTACTTTAATTGGATTGATGACGATAATAATGCTAGTTAAAATAAACCACACAAAAATATCAATTTAAAATTAAAATTATATTTTAACGTGTGATTGTATATGGAGAAAAAGCATGAGCCTTTTTTTAGTCTACTTCTTTAAGAAAGGTTTCTTTTCAAAAAGAAATTATTTCTTCCTAATAAATTTTTAAACAGCTGTAATCTGTCCTGAATAAATTAGTATAAATTATTACTGTTATTACTTTGATTGATCTATGGGTATCTTCTTAACGAAGCCACAATTACATGTCCACGCAATCAATTAATTAAATATGTAATCAACAATGAAACTAGAATAATGTTTTCTTCCCTGAAATACAACAAACCACTTAAAGGGATATTCGTAGCGGCGACAATATTGCATCGTATGCATCAACATGCATAATCATAATCAATCTACACACATAGTATTATGATTTTGAGTTTTTTCTTAATCAAAGTAATTTGAGTTGATTATTTCAACAGTGTAAAAACGCAGTAAAATTAGTAATATAGTTTTTATATCAAACCTAAAAAAGAATATTGACAAAACCTAAAAAAATTATTAAAGAATTTATTTTTTATTTAAAATAGTTTAAAGATGATTTTCAAACATTTTAACTGTGAAGAGTAATAGAGCAACCAATATAGTACAATGTTAATTCGAGAGAGGATATATATATATATATATTAACTATCGTATATTATTATTAAAATATATTTCAATTTGAATAATTTTTGCCTTTCTTTTCTCACTTATATGTACCTCCATCATATTTATTTTGTACTCTCTTAGAATTTATTCTACTAAAATATAATAAAATTAATACAACAAAAATTATACAAGATAGAACGATAAATTAACTTACTCGAACCAAGAAACTCTAACATCTTAGTTACCAACTCAACTTTTATCTATTAACAAGTTTTTCATGTTAATAATTGATACTATTTTTTATTTGTGAATTGTTTTAATTAATATGTGTATTTTTTTAAGAGTGACACTATATTTAAACATACAAAAAATGATGTATTTTTTCAAAAATAAAATTTTGACAAAGATGAAAATTATAAAATAGATATATTTTATTTGATTGAATTGTGTGATTTGTGAAAATTGTGTGACTTGTGAAAATTAAAATTCTAATTTTTTTCAACTTGTGTACTGTGTATGAATTGTGTGATACTCTAAAAAAAACTATATGAATTTTAAAAATTTCAATTATAATATTTCAGTTAATATTTGTCGCTCCTCATCTGCCAATCTGCCACTGATTAGAAATGTACTGTGCACCCCCTCTATTTTACCTCCCACCCCAACCATAATGAAAAGATCATATTGCCCCTAGTTTCATCGATAAAAACCTCACAAAAAATTCACTTTCCTTTTTTCACCTATTTCTTAGAAACTAAATATTCGAACCTCCCACTCTACCAAAACTTCGAATATTTAAAACCTCCGAAACCAAAAAGTAAAACAGTTTTTGAAAGTTTCTTTGAGGTTGAAAGTTTCAAAGCACATTTTGTCTATAAAATATCAAACTTTCGTTAACACATAAAAGTTTCGAAACACAACTTTTCGAAAGTTTCCTTGAGGTTGAAAGTTTTGAAGGACATTTTTTCTATGAAATATCAAATTTTCGAAACTTTTTTTTCAACATGAAAGTTTCGAAACATGAAAGTTTCGAGCAATGCTAAAGTTTTAAAATGGAACTTATTCGAACATTTTGAAACATGAGGTTTCAAATGTTTGGTATATATGGAAACATCAAATTTCGGAAGTTTAGGAAACGATTCCGAAATACATTTTTTTTAATAATAAATAATAATAAATTAATAGTAATAATTAATACTAATAAATAGTAATAAATTTTCTACTTAATTTCAAAAATAGTAATAAATTTAATTTATAATAATATTATAAATTTATTTTTAAAAAAATTTCGAGCATTACTTTTCGGAAGTTTCAAATTCATCAAAACTTTCGAAAGTTTTGATATTTTATGAAAAATTAAATTTCAAAAATTTCAAATTTAATAAAACTTTCGAAAATAAAAATGAGAAATAGAGTGATAATTTATTTTTTTTATGATTTTATACAAAAGAAAAAAGGACAAAATAATCTTTATGAAAAAATAAAGGATAGGAGGTAAAAATGAGGAGCTGCACCGTATAATTCCTCTTAATTATTTAGTATGAGTTTGAATATTTTGTATAATGATTTATCTTTGTAATTATGCCTCCCCAACCAATCAAGTACTCAAACACCTTTTATTATTACAGTTATTAAACTATTAAATTAAAAATGTTTACTATTCATATCGTCAATGATAAATAAAATATATAAAAATAATAAACAATACATTACATCTTACATAGAGTGCTAAAATGTCAAACAATTATATAAAACTTATAAATATACAACAACACTAAATAGAGATTGGATAAAATACTATAGTATATATTTCAGTTTCGAAAATTACTTGTACTTGAGTTTATAGCTTTGTGAGCGATGACTTTAATCTTTGTATCTATGTCTTCATATACTTTATAATTCATACATGTTGTATATATTATATTTTTGTACTAAAATAAATTATTAAATGATAAAATATTACATTATTTTAATATAATTAAAAGTATTAATTAGAGATGTCAACAAATATATTGAATAATTTTGTATTGAGTTTAATTGATATATATTTTAAATGTAATTTTTTTTTATTCATACATTATAATTATTGAAGATTACGACTTTAGATACATTTATGATAAAAATCAATTATCTTTAATGAGTTAATAGTTATAAATAAATAATAAGATAAAAATTATTTAAATTGATAATAATATGTATTCCATTTTTTTTATTCAATTTTTTTAAAAAAAAAATCAAATCTATTTGCAATTTTTTTGTTTTGAAATGAAGTTGTTTGTTTCTTTTGAGAAATATGAAAGCTCGATCCTAACACATGATCTCACCTCAGCATGGAATATGTGACGGAATTATCTTTGTATTGTAATTTTTGTTTATGAAAGGGAAATAAATTGTTGAACGGGATAGATGACCAGAAGCTCAACATCAATTATACTTAAGATGCCAATCCCACTACCTTATATTTTGTTTGTTGAAAAAATTGAAGGGACAAAAGAAAAATTGTCTTTGTATCTCACATTAACACGTGATTGTGACTAATTGATGTGCTCAATATATATATATATATATATATATATATATATATATGTACCTTTTAAGAAATAGTTTTCTTCTTTTCATTATATCTATCTCTATTATATTTATAAACAATTCCCCTTTCACCTTTTTTTTCTTTTGAAGATTTAAAGTTTGTATTAATAGCTAGGGAGAAGCATTTAATTAAGCACCACATGTGCCAAACTGTTCCAACAAGAAAATTCTGATATAAACACATCACACTTAATAAACAAGTTGCTATAATACATCACTCCCCATGAAAGCCTCCCAATGCAAAAACAACACCACACTTTCAAAACCAAACAATCACAAACTCCATGCCATATTAAATACCATTTTGCAACTATATTCAGTTTGCTAGCTAAATATGCAATTTTATTCATTGGTGTTTAATTAGTCATCTAGTGGCAGACCACAGATACCCGATCCACTTTCCCAACTGCTCAATATTAAATAAGTTTTTATTATAATAAATATATCATTTTTCATTTTTATTTTTTAAAATATTAAATAATATTTTCTCAAATATTTTCAACTAAAATTTTAGTCTTTATTTTTAACTAACTTATATGTATTATTTGAATTTTTAACTAATTTATATGTATTATTTGAATTTTTAAATAACTTTTTGCACATATCTTTAAAATATTATAAAAATCTCTCCCACAAATTTTTTGAATTTTCTCAGGAAAGATTGATTAAATATAAATTTTTAAATACTAAAAACTTAAAAAAAGAAAAATCATATTTAATTCATTCTCTATTAAAGATTATAAATTTTTGCGACTATACCATTATATACCTAATTGTTATCTACATTTTAAAATCTTTGTATTTTAAAATTGTTTTAGTTTGTTCCATTTCCAACTATATCAAAAATGTATTTATGCATGCATCTAATCTAATGAAACAATAATTCTATAATTTATCTCTCACACCGTTGCATATGTGATTCCTTGTAAATAGAATTATTCAATTACTTTTAGTGAATGCAACATTTAATTTTTGAGGAAGAAAAGTTAAAGTATTCAATTACTTATAACAAAATAAATAATTAATTTAGAGAGGATACCAACCCCAATTAGCAACAAATAGATCTGACCTGAGAGTCTTAGAAGTGCATGATAAGAATCAATATTCAATTGCCTACATTAGTTTTATTATATGTCCTGGCCCAATTCATGAACATAGTCAAATAAAAAACACTAATATATGTACTCATTAAAATAAAGAAAGAAAACTATTAGGAAGGTGGTGTTCCTATTCCAAATTCATTCTTAAGTTATTTTTCTTTTGTCAAGTGCGTGTTTAATTTTACGATATAAAAATTATTAATTTTAATAAAATTGCATTTAATTAAATATAAATTATATATAACATTATTTATATTTAAATGCATTTATATAAAAATGAATGGAACAATACATTTAAATATAAAAATCACGTTAAAAACAAAAACTATAAACTCTTAAAATCAATTTTAAAAGACAGTTAATTTAAAACAATAACAACAAAAATAAATTTTATATTCTGAAAATTGTTTTTGTTTCTTCTAAAAAGTGAATTCAAACATACACAAGTGCATAAATTGATTTTGTCAAGGTGGTGGAACAAAAGGTAGGGTCCAAAAGTAACGAACGAAAAACAATAAAATTGGCCTATAGACTTCATAAGCTTTCATCACAACAACTAAGAAAGGACAAACCAAATAGAATATACATACCATATCTCAGCCTTTATTTAAAAAATAAAACAAGCATATATATATATATATATATATATATATATATGAAGTGTTGCAAAAACAAAAAAAAAAAGTTTATGAAATGTACTTCCCATTAGTCATTTAAGAAGTGGGCCGATTGTGGCTTTGTGTCTGGCCCAATAGCAGTTTTTTAAGAGAGAGCTACATATAACTCCTATGTTTTAAAAAAGTCACAATTTCGTTTAAAGTACAATTTGGAGATTAAAAAAATTATATTTCTATTTGATAGTATGTCTAAAAGAAAAAGAAAAAAAAATTTCAAATGTTTGACCCATAGAAAACTTATATATTTTTCACATTTACATTTACATTTACATTATCACTTTATTTCTATTGTCTTTTAACGCAAACTCAATTAAATATATCATTAGAAGTTTGAAAAATAAACTCCAAACACATATTTAATTTAATTTTTCTTTATAAAAATATAATCATTTGTTAAAAAATTAATATTTTTTCATGTAAAAATATTATTAAATGTCATATCTTTAACTCATATAATCATATAAAGTAAATTTGAAATTAAATGTCATATCTTTAACTCATATAATCATATAAAGTTATAGAGTTTGAAAATTTAACTCTCGCCTCTTTTTTGATTTATTAGCGAGTTTTTCAATCAAAAATTAAAAAATATTTTTACAAAAACCAATATCAAAAGTAAAAAAATATATAAGATACAAATAAAGATTATAAAACTAACGTATGAAACAGATTAACGAGTCAACTAAAAATATGAAACTTATATTCAAATATTCATGATTTATCTTCCAAAAATATAAAATAAGCTAACAAGGTCACCAAAATAAAAAATAAAAATTAACCAATCTATCAATTCACAAACTGTGAAACATTATGTTCAAATCATTAAATTATAAAACTTAAACAAAATACTATTATTTTTGCGAATACTTGCTCAAGTAGTTCGTCACTAAATTGCAAAGTTCAATAGTCCAACAAAACACAAATAGGTAAACAATAAAGGGTACTTCAAACCAATAATTTTTAATTAAATAAGTCAAATTCCATTAAAAATATCAAATAAGTCAAATAAAGATTTTTTTAAATAACTTATTTAATTAATTAAATCAATACAGTTTATTAACTAAATAAAAACATTGTTTAATAAGAACTTACACAAATGCGTATCAGTTCAGATTAATTATTTAAATAAGTAAATCAAATACCTTTTTTTAAAAAAATTATTTTATTAAAAATGTCAAGGTTTATATATATTTCTCAAAAAATTCTTTTAGGCATGGTAGATATTTTTATTTAAGTAAAATAAATAATCATTCTTACTGACCTTTTACATAATTTAAACATGTTGACCAATATAAAGAATCGAGTTGTAATCTTATTTTACGAGATATATATATATATATATATATATATATATATATATATTGGTTTTATTATAAAATAAACAAGAATGTCAATAACACTTTCTAAAATAATGCGCTGACTTAAAGTATATATTGGCTGAAAAAATGATTATGATTTCATGGAAGCTACATTTGTTGTTGTTTGATCACTTAAGTATATCCATTAAGTTTGGTAAAGATATAATGCACTGACTTAAAGTTACATAAATTTAACAAAACTTGATTTACACTCATTGCAAGTTCCATAGAACCCCTAAATTGTATGCAATAAAAGACATATTTTAAACAACAGAATCCTTGCTTAATATTTTATGCTCACGATTTTCCTCTTGTTGATTACCCATGTTATTTCCAACCAAAAGGGTTGAGCTATCTTTGTCTTTGACCTGTAAGAAAATAAATAAATAAATAAATAAATAAACAATTGAATAATTAAATTACTATAATAATACTAAAAAAAACCTAAATTAGTGAGAGAAAAAAATGAAATTTTTCTCTGAATTCGTTACTAAATTTAGTGACCAACAAAATTAGAGAGGACTTTTTATTTTTCAATCACTAATTTTGTTACTATTCTTCTTCTAGTAGCAATGTATTTCCTCTATCTCTAAATATAAATATTCGTGTCTCTAAATATAAATTATTTTTTAAATTACTAGATATATTTATTGCTTCTATTTTAAATAAACATTTATTTAATATCACTAAGTATATTGAAATATGAAAAATTAAAATTAACTATTCCACAAATAAAAATGATATTTTAAATAATAGACACATTAATTATACTAATATTTTTTTAAAATAAAAATAAAATATGCAATAAATATTTATATTGAGAGACGAAAGAAATATGTGAAGATAATTAATTAAGTACCTGAGAGGCCAAAGGAAGATCAGTTAATAATTGTTTCTTTTTGTTCTCCTCTATGCAGAAATAAGAGTATAATCCCATTCCAAAAATAGCAATTAAAATTCCAAGAATGTTCCTTCCATTGAAGGGGTCATGGAGTAATGTGTAACCAAATCCTAGAACAAGACATGTTTTAAGGTGGCCTAACACTTGATAAGTTACAGGTGATGTTTTGCCTATAACTAAAAACGTGCTGAAGTTCACCGAAACCGCAATCAAGCAGGATAGGGTGATAAATGCCTGTTTTTTGTGTTAACAAAAATAAAATATCACTTGAAAATATGATCATAATTTTAGCAATAGTACATATTCATATGATACATTTAAGATATATTTTTACTTTCTGTAAAATATCTTCTTATTAAATTTATTATGAACAAAATATTTTATATAAAAATATCAATGTGTAGTCTTCATAAAAATCATATATATAGGACTAAAGTTGAGGTGAGAGTTTGGGTAGACTAAAACAATATATATGGCATGCAATGCTCTTTTTAAAAATCACTGGAAGTAAAAATTTACGATCCTATTTATATCTATAGTTGAGATGATAATATGATTAATGTTTGTTAGACAAATTGAATTTTAAATAATAAATTTTAATTTTTTGTGATTTTTTTTAATAAACGTCAATGAAATCATTATTTTAATTATGAGAATGAAGAGAAAACTTCTACTTATATGAGATTATACTTATGGTCATTTGAATTATAAATCAAATATTAAAAATATTAATCGAAGGTGATTCACACTAAAATTCATCTTTTAAAAAATAATATAAAAATTAAAAATATATTTAACTTTATGTTGATAATATAATATTGAGGTTTGAGGAGTGAACATTATACCAAGATTGTTGGAGAATATTTGTAGGAAAACACACTTTGGTTGGTGAGCATTTGATCAACAATTGGACCAGAAACAAAAAGAATTGCTGCTTGGAATGGAGCAGAGTGGTAGAGCAACTGTGTGGAAGACACATTAAGCTTCTTTTGTATTGTGCTGGTCAGCTAAATTAATCACTAAGTTAAGAAATTTATATATCCAATAATCTTCTAACTCAACTCTGAGTCAAATAAATTAATATAAGTTATAGTAACTATTATCTTCGTTCTTTTTATAAAAAACAATTAAATTAAAATTAAATTTGATCAATAATAATTATTTATCCAATTTATAATATAAATTAGATATATCAACTTTTGTTAATTAAATTTTAACTCAGTCAACTATCTCGTATAAAAAAAATGGATAGGAGTAATTGTTATCAACAATAAATAAAGTTGATGGTAGCCAATATATATAAACATATATTAAGGATACAATTTGGCTAACACATGTTGTTATGATTGCTAAAAGGGAAAGAATAGTTCCCATAAAATTGAGCTGAAGGTCAGTGATTGAGGCAACACCGACTCCAACAAGTAATAGGAATAGTGATAATTTTATTTTCTGGCTGCATCAATTAAAAAAGGATTTATTTATAAAAACGTGTCATGAATATTTTAATGAATAACAATAACATAAACTAGTACTTAGTATTTTCATTTGTTACCTGAATTGTTTGTTTAGAAAAATGGTTTCTAACATTACAGTGAATGGTATGATTGCAAGTTTTGTCATCTGCAAAATAATCACTCCAAAGCAACAGTCATTTAAAAATATAATTTATACTATCTTCTCTCATAATAATTAAGTTTTAATTAAAAAAAAACTAATTGGTATATATCTTTAATTTAAAATATCTTTACATATATATATATATATATATATATATATATATATTCAATCCAATTACTTAATGACATATTTTTATTATATTTAATTCTTAAAATATTTTAACAAATATTTTTACAATGAAATGTGATTAGATGCAAGTTTAAACCAAAGTTTACATATGTTGTGAATTAAATTAAATCTTAAAAACGTCAATAAAAAATGTACACATTGACTAAGAGTTTAATAAAAAAAAAATTAGTAATTCATACTTTATTATGATAGTATAAGAAAAATTAACAAATACCTTTTTTAACTAAAATGAAAAATAAAATAGGCCTTGTTACTTTATAAAAAACTCATAAAATATCAATTTAGTGTTAAAAGTTTAACCTTATAATATCAACCAAATAAAATTAAAATTCAAAATAATTATAAATTATTTATAATTTATTAATATTACTTTAATTAATATTAATATTATTCTATTCCAAAATATAAATAAAATCAAACTAATAAAATTAATATATTTGATTCAAATTATGAATCAAATATATTAATTTTTTACTTATATTTTAATATGGAGGAGTAAAATTTTAGATTTCCTAAAATATTTTATATAAATAAAGGAATAAATGAGACAGTGAGTATTGTTAACCTGATAAAATCCAACAGAATTAAAGCCAAGACTCAAGTTGAGAAAACCAATGGAAACACCATTTAAAAATCCAAAAAGCATAACGGTCTTCATGTCAATGGATTTGGTCACGAACAAATTTAGACGTTGAGCCACATGAAGGGTACAAAATGTCACCATCAAATGCCAACTAGTAAGAGTTGTGGCTGACCCAAGTGTAAATAATTAATAAATTTTAAAGTTAGGGGAATATAAATAAATTATTTAGATATACTAATAAATTTGATTTTTTTATGGGTGTATGAAAATTTATTATAACGTACCAAAGGGGAAGTCAAGATTGCTCATTAAGGCTTTGTTCCAAATGACAATGGAGACAGATGAAGCTACTGAGAGAAACAATGCACCAATAACACCCAATTGGAAATTTGACATCTCTCCCATTTTTCTGTCAATGTTTTTTTTCAAGACTACTTTTTCTCAATATATGCAGGATTAAAAGTATATATATAATATCATATTCAGCCAAAAAAAGTAAACAAATAAATTATATACCAAAAAAATAAAATAAAAAATATTTATTATTTGACTGTTTTTTTTATAAGAGATAATCATTTAAAATTTAAGTTAATAAAATTGATTTATTTAATATATGTTATATATATAGACTAAAACCTAACACGAATTAAATATATTAATTTTTTTTGACTAAATTACAAATTATATTAAAAAATGACCAGGAGGTAGTATTTAATTTGTGAAAAGATATAGAGTAATAGTTTCTATGTCCTAAACATGAGAACAAAAAACAAAAATCACCAAAAATCAAAGAGATTTATTTAATGTGTTATTTTTTTTTAAAATTACAAAAGTAATCTTGATATTAAACACTTTAATTTCAAAACTACTAATACATACATTATTTACA
>JBBPBS010001143.1:3492001-3504083 GCA_037974835.1 Cicer judaicum | reverse complement strand
ACATGTATGCATTGTTCATTGTATTTATACTATGAACATTTTGTTTACTTAAAAAAATCCAATTTTTTTTTAATTATTAAGACATTTTTTTTGACATATATGTAAATTTATATCATTAACCTTTTTTGAATATTCTATTAACTATTAAAATATAAATCATTAGTTATTTTAGGGTATTTTAATGGTTAATAAAATATATATTTAAAAAATAATTAATAACATGTATTTTAATAGTCAATAAAATATATTTTAATAATTACTAATATACATTAACTATTTATTTATATTTATCTCGCGAATCACTTACCACTTTAGAGTATTATACTACAAATTAACGGTTAAATAAGTATGGTCAATGTCATATATTTTATCAGTTAATAAGATATATATTTAAAAAATAATTAACAATATATATGTACATAAAATATTCAAATAATTAATGACACAAGTACATATGTTGTGTTAAAAAACTGTTTTAACTTTTTTGTTTGAAAAAAAATCTAATAATAGAATCGTTAATTATATTATCTACTCTTTTTAATAATCGTGAAATATATGATAAATACGAATATTTTGAGACACATGAAGTATAAAATAATGGAGAAGCGTTATTTTATTTTTGACTGAATCCGTTGACCGTTGTTGTATTTCATTTTTAACGTGGTCTACATACATGTATATATGGAGACACACATTATTATTTAATTAAGTTAATCACAATTTTTTCTTTAATTGAATGACATTGTTCTTTTGTTTCATTAAATTGAGTTTAATTTAAGTTTTTTATTTTGTTTTATTTAAATATTCTCTTAACTGATATTATTTTAATGAATTTTAACTTTGTTGACTATTTAAGAGTAGCTTTATGTTAAATTACTTCATTTAATAATTTAATATAAATAATAAATTTTATTAATTTAATTGTATGATAAAAAGAATTTATTGAATAGATTATTTCTACAAATTTTTATAAAATTTTAAAATTATTTAATATTTTATTAAAAAAATTTAAATAAATATAAAATAAACATTAAAAAATATAAATAAATATTAATGATTAGATTATATAACTGTATATTTTAAATTTACATAAAAAATTGTGGTTTTAATCATTAATATATTATGTTAATAGTAAATAATTAAATTAATAAAATTCATTATATACATTAAATTATTAAGTATAGTAATTATAACATAATTAGTCTAATAATTATATATTAATTTTATATACATTAACTTCTTATTGATTAAATTATAATTTAATTATTTAAAAAAAATGAAAAGTTATTAGATTAGATAAAAAGCATAGTAGGAATTAAACCTGGCTTATATAACACTAATATTGATGAAGACGAATATAAAAAATGATATATTAATTTGAGATCAACCCTCGAAACTAGGAGCCCTGAGAATGGTCGATTAATATACAAGATAAGAAAAGAAAAATCAATCTATATATACAAATTAAATTTGATGGCTGAGCATAGAATGAAATCATAACATATAGTAATGTATATAACTCATATATATAGATATAGAACTGAGTTGCTTAATTAATTACACACCTTAACTTGGGATTATGGTGAAATGCTTCAACCAGGAGTTTGTTGGTAGAGAAAATGGTTGGAGAAGAGATAGTGAGTTAAGCTTGTATGAGAATGCAGATTTTATGGGTTTTATATTCTTAATTATGGATTAGTTGGTGCCTAATTAACTCCGTTAACTTCAGGGGTATATATGCCGCTAGTTTACGGCCATTTGAAGCAAGACAGTCAACTCATGAGAATAATATTTTTAAAACCTAATCAGAAATGTAAATAAATAAAAATAATAATTAAAAATAATTAATTGAACTAATCGTGGTTCAATTTTTTAATTTTAATTTATAAAAGTGATTCAAAAGTTAATTGAAATAATTGTGGTTTGAAAATATAATATATCTCTAATATCAATAAAATTGTAAGAAGATATAATTTAAAATTACTAAAGAAATTATAAATAATGGTTATTGATAATTAAACAAATCAAGTCACAAATTTTTACACAACACAAACCAAGACAAACCAATTTATATTCTATATATTACCAATCAAATTATACAAGTTTTTATTATTATTTACATAATTTTTTGGGTATAAATTATATGCATAATTTTAATAAATTATTAGTTTTATCTTAGAATGGCTAACAAAAATACTAAGAAAAAAAAAAGAATACCTAACAAATACAAATAATATTCTATTCAGTAAGAGTTAAACACATTACTTTTTGAAATTTATAATACTCAAACTCATTAAACTCATTGTACATCAATAACTTACGATTGATTTCAATGATAAAATAACTAAAACATAGTTATTTGTGTAAAAAGAAAGTAATAATAATAATAATAATAATAAATTATTACTATTAAAAAGTATAAAATTTATAAATAAATTTTTTTAATGTTTTTTAATTAATATATATTCCGGTTACAGGTGAGTGACTCGATTGTCTAAGTTTGATAATGTTGCTATGTTACCGCTATGGTTTGAGTCCTTGTGCTGGTGTGGACAAACAAAATCACAGTTTGATACTGAATAGGCAAAGCAGCAAACAACAAAATTTGTTTGGACAGATAAGATGTTAAAATCAAGAGGGTGCTATGGTCCAATTGAATATAATACTAGTATATTCTATAGCAAATGTCATTACCAAACTCTGTTGTCCCACATAGCATTCATAAAATTGTTATAAATAAGTCGAGTCTTGAGTAACAAGTCATGAAGGTGAGTAAAACCAACATTTTATTCTAAGCTAGAAATCTGTTATTTCAAGAAAAAAAACATCTCCAACCATACTCCACATACTTCAACCGTACTCCTTATTTCCTACACGACACTATTTTTTTTATATAAGTCACGTTTCCTTTTAGTTCCCCCTTTATTTTTATTTATAAAAAATCTCATGCAAACCATTAGATGTTGATGCTGATAGCTAGCAAAATCAGTTAAATTTCGTGCATGTTCGACAAATCTTTTGAGGAGAGATCTGTAATTGTGTCATCGTCTATACATGTCTGAACATGATGCGTATGCTTATATAGAGATATTTTTTTTGGTACGTCCAAACTAAATATAAAGAATAAAAAAACATGACACATGAAATTAAGAAAATATATGTAGATTCTCTTTTTACCTTTTTCCTTTAGGCTATCATTCCCATGTTACAAATGTGCTTAACAAACAAAAATAAAAACAAATAGAAAATAGTCTCAACAAAAGAATATGACAATTCGCATAAAAAACTAAATCTCCTATTCTTCTATTTAAGGTTTGGGATGAATTTTCCCCACCTCCACATTTCTTATAAACCACACATGATTCTAGAAGTGAACTTTCAAACAACACAAAGTACAATAATTTAGAGGGGTGGAAAAAGATCCTCCCACATTTAAGGAAACTCAAAGAACTCACTCCCCCGCTTTGTATCCTCAATCAAATTACATTTTTTCAATGAAATCAATTGATTTCAATAGTTGGTTACTTTATTTCAAACCTAAACCAAGATGATAAGAATCCAATTGGTTTCAATAGCTGGTTACTTTATTTCAAACCTAAACCAAGATGATAAGAATCCAATTGGTTTCAATAGCTGGTTACTTTATTTCAAACCTAAACCAAGATATGTTAACAGTTGTTTTTCTCTGGTACTTTTTTTTTCAACTTGACAATCACCTCAAAACTTCTTGTCAAATAAGAATCGTTATCCCTTGGAAAAAGAAAAAAATATTAAAATTACTGAAAATTGCACTAAGAGAGAGAGAAATCAAAGAAATCAATACACAGCAAACGACCTTCGAGAGTATTTTAAACATGTACAATAGGAAGATGGATCCATATATCAACCCTCTCCATTCGGTGTAAGTTCTTTGAGATACATCTTGTCAGCATCGGTTAGGCGGGCTTGAAACTGGGCCCATTCAGTTCTGCATCTGGTTTTCACCTAAAAGAGATACCGAACAAGAGTGAAATATTGTTTGTGAATAAAGCGCAACATTTAACAAAGAAAAGAATCACAAACTAATTATTTTTTAAAGATATTTTTAGTTTTGGGTGGTCGTTGATAACGATACCAAAAAATATAGTATTGCAGAGTGTGAATAACTGTCGGTTTTCTCATCCTCCGAAGTCCTTTCGAAAGTATGCATTAGGAAAAAAAACAATTTTTATGTTGTTTAAGAATATACTTGGACAAAAACACAATTTTTGCCGTCCGAGAATATATTTCCAGAACCATACGTGTTATTTTAGAATGTGAGGTAGGATAAAGGAGCTCCCTGGTAGTAGCATAATACTGATCTTTACATTTACAACCCAAGATATTTTCTGTTTGAAAGTTATAAACCAAGATAACTTACACGTAGCTCTCATAGAGTTTAAAAAGAAGTCAATTGGGTAATTATGTGTGCAAAATAACTGCAAGTAACATTGTTGAATAGGAAATATACATACCGCCTCCCGTGGACTTTTTCCGTTGTCTGCCTCTCCCTGAAAATTATATCATAAAATTAATACAAAAATTCTTGCAAAATAAAATAATGCCCAAATGGACTATTTGGCAAGTAGAAGCAACTATTTTTTCGTCTTGTTCCCCAGAGTGATAAAATTCTTTAACTGGATAATATATGCTATATATGTTCTGCAACAATGTATATGAATATACACATCAACGTAAATAGGAACAAAAATATCACAATTACTCAAGTAGTTCTACAGTTTGAGCGCCATAACTATGCTTGGTTGAGTAGGTGGATAAGAGAAAGTGGAAAATGGAAGAAAACAAAGAATACTTGGAAGCTGGAACATCGCAATCCAGATATATTTCATGTAGACTTTGTTATGTGAACATACTACATTTCGGTCCAAATAATAAAGAATTTGGTTTCCCAGTAAGGGCTCAATTTGAGCCTGGTGTGGAAAAAATAGGCAATAAGAGATTTACTTAAGTAGAACCACCCAACGAGACTCAAATTATTTGTCATTCATGAGTCTTCTACATATAGAAGGTTCCATGCCAAAAAAAGAAGAAAACAAATATTTTCCAACCGATCAACCAAGCACAGCCTACATATAATAATCCCAACAACAACAAGTGAATGCATTTACGAAAACTATTTAGAATGTTAACCTCAAAAGAAGTAGCCCTAAATATTTATAAGCCAGTGGTGACTGACCTGGTTTCCGAGAGACGGAATTACTTGATGAACAATCCATTGAGAATCAATTACACCAATTTTTTCATATGCTGGTTGCTAAAAATAGGCAAAACGGATTCATTCAGATCAAAGCAAGATAAACAAAATCAATTTTATGTTCTACGAAGATTTCATTTGGGTGATAAGAATGTAACACTGTACTGAACACAAAATATACAGATTCCACACAGAAATAGCCTTTGGAAGATTCATAAACAAGAAAGCGACAAAAAACACAAAACTGTGGAAGCCTCTTTGACTAACTCAAGAATAAATAGAATGCATTTCGAGAATTACATTGACCATAATACTGACAACCCATATAGTAGTTTAAGAAAATACAGGAGCCAAAATTCATTATTATGAACAGAAACACAGATACAATATATTATAAAACCGGGAAATTATGTTGCAAGTTAAAAAAGAAAAAGTTATGCTTGAATTTAAATCATTTGATTGAGTCCATGAGCTTAGCATCTGAAGCCACACACGACCAAATGAAGCATACCCAGCAATTAGCAAGGCTAATGAAAAGAATACAAAGCAGGAATAGGTGATGATAATAAATAGATAATAGAATCTGCTCACCTGCACACATCTTCTAAGGGCAAAGTCCAATCCCCATCCATGTACTAGATCATTCTACAAGCATGTATTTAAAAGTCATCGGGGTGATTAAAACGTTGGTGTATTTCGCCCAAAAGAAAGTTTATCTATTCATTCAGTTATAACTTATATTACAATAACCATCATGTGGGACATTAAAAATGAAATATACCTGAATCATATGCCACACACAACGCCATGCCTCCCGAGAAAAAACAGGCGCCATAATTTCCACAAATCTAAAATAACACAAGAAACAGTAATGTTAACTACATAGAGAAAGAAAAGAAAGTCCACGTAATGATATATCTATACAACAATTCAACTTTGAATCAGGGTGGAAGAAAGAGCATACGCAGCACAGGGAGGCAAATGCGGATCACTACACCATCCTGGTTTCTCTTCAGTGACCCTATATGCCAACAAGTACATAAATGTTTTAAGATTTAGGAAAACATTTGAATTATGAAAAAAGTACAATACATTAATGCTTAAAATTAGAAAGAGAGGAAAGCCGAAGTAATACGTGTGAACTTCTCTGTCACCCCTTCTCTTTGTCATCTCCCATGTCAATCCATTATTGGGCTCAAGACCAGGTTGAGAGATATCTAAACCATGCTTTATGACTAAATTAATATACCTAGCGAATAGAATATAGTAAATTAATCAAACTAAAAGTTGCACATAGCGTCAAACTAAAGCAGACTAGACAGATGAAAATAATACTTGTCCCCGTCGAAGTGTTCCACTCCAAGATCTTCATCCCAAATAAAAATATATTCATAAGCCGATACTATATCGGGGTGCAGAAACCTTTTAGCATACCACCTGTATAACATAAAATTAGGAGCAAAGTGAATAAAAGTAAGGTGTAAAGCAGTAGAATCATCACTCGTCATATCGATAAGCTCATTTATAAGTTCCCAAGTTAAATGTGAACTCAAGCTATTAGCTTCTCATTGCCCAATACTTTGCTCACGAATTCCACAAGTTAAAAGGCAAAAAAGGACAGAAAATTTATACCATTTTGTTTGTTTCCTTGCACTAACATGGATTGCATTCTTTGACCACTCAAATTGATCCCATTCACTAGTTCGACCATCATAATGAAAGAGCAAAATTGCAAAATCATCAGAAAACTACAGAACAATTTAATAGTCAGTACTTATGAAGAAAATATGAAATAGTAAACACATAAATAAATTCAAATATATAAATGTAGTCTATCCGTGTAACCTTTTTCACGGCAGCATCGATATTATGCCTCTGATCATAACCAACAGTGAATGTTAGTAGATACTTTGGCTTTTTCTTTAGGTCCTGCAGAATTCAGGGTTTCGTTGTAAGATTTTCCAAAAAAGAAAAGAAATAGATGTTTAACATGTATGCGCTATCCATATCAGCACAACGACTTATCGACATACAATCATGCATATCTCCTGACATAACACACTCATATGCAATGGCCCTCATGAATGCATAAGAGCTGCATGAAGTCAGAATTGAAATTAGTGCACATCTCGAGCCAATTTGACTGTGCATCAGGGGAAATAGTTTTGGTTGTCTTATATACCCTTTTCAACTGAGGTTGAAGTATGAAAGAAATATGGGCAAGTATGACTCTCTGTTTTCCTTTGACACATCCGACATCACAATTCATAGACAGCACATACAAATTAGAGTGCCTGACATCACAAACCATAAACACATGCAAACGAGACAGCCAGACGTCACAGAGAGAGTAAACATGGGGTCTGTTTCAATTTCAGATAGGATAATTCTAGTCATATCTGTAGTAGTGTGGTACTATATGAGAGCTATAAAGTAAAAACTATAAGGCACAGATAATTTCATGCATAGTAAATAACTGTTTTTGTCATATACTTCACTAGGATCACCCCATAGTCTGCGCAAATAAAGATCGGATTCTGGTACAACAATTCCTGGGGGTAGTGATTCAGCTCCACGAGGATTTGACGAAACATTTATCTGTCAAAGTAGCAGTTTCAAATCAGATTTGATTTGCTTGACATAATAAAATGCTAACCAACTAAAGCAAGGATAATGATATGATGATGGCATGCTAAATGAAATCTATACCTGCAAAGAAACAAAAAACAGTACAAGGAAAAATTCTAGAAAGAAGCTTAACCTTAACAAAAAATTTGACAGTCCCTTATGATATGTTGAGATATTTTATTGTAGATAATAGGATAGAGAAAAAGATGATTTAAATTTGATTTTCGGCAGGTTATGATTGATGAGATGGCGGTCTATAGGATGGAGATAAGGCTGATAGCGGTCTAAAGCATGGTATGGCATATTCAGTTCAGTTTTTCGAGATTTTGGCACAATCCGCACCGAAGATGACCATTCAATGGTTTATAGGCATTCCTCAACGAACCAATGCATTTATCACATTGTTTAGGTGGATGGCATTGTTAATTGATGTAAGCCAGTCAAAGAAGGTGTACTCTATTCTCAGAGAAAATATGCATTTGACATTTTTAGAGGAGATTGAGATATTAGATTGTAAGTCTATTAACACACCTATGGATCCAAATCCCAAACTTATGGCGGATTATTATCAAGGGGGATCTTTTTTTTATCCTAGTAAATATCCTATTTGAGAAGCTGAATTACCTTACTATGACTAGGCCTTTATGTAAGTTTTTCGCTCACTTGTAGTGGTTTGAATCTTGAGGTATATCAAAGGATCTATGAATGAGACAGATGTTGACAGAGCCAAAGCTAATGCCTGTCAGATTGCTTAAGCAATGGATATTATTATTTTTGAAGCACTACTTTGTATTAGTTTGTTAATAATGATGAGTCGACGACAAATTTAAATGTTGTTACGCTCCTGATTCCTAAACATCAGCACCCAAATTATTGTTTCACAACACAGCTAGAAAATTGTATTAGTTCAAATAGAAGTCTATTTCATGACAACTTACGTGGTTGATAATCCCATGAATGCTTTTTGAAAAAACATACAAGTTAGAATAAAAGCTAACTATTACATATTTTTTTCAAGATACAAGCAGATGTTTACTTTCTTGATGAATTGAAGTTTGGGAGATTTTTTTTATCTGGTAAGTTTTATAATCATATCTATATATAATCAATTACGGAACAAGGCCATAAAACCACAGATAAATTTCAAAATACAAAAATGCAAACAAAATGGAGGAGTTTATTTAATAAAATGTTATCCGACACTTCAATCTGTACACCTTAAAATTTTATTAGAAAAGAAGGTTGAACTGTTCAAGATATTTTCAACCCACAGTCATTAGCCACTGAGAAAGATTATTACCACAGAATATTCCAACATGTCTTATGTAAGATAAAACCATGGCCAGGAAATGAAAATAGAGCATATTCTGAAACTCAACCTATCAAATTACAGTTTCACTTCACTGATTACAACTGGGCTAAATGCTAACAACCAAAGGATGTTGTTCTCTTGGAATATAATTATTGATCAAAATATACAGCTTTACTTTTCTGAGAGAAGTGCACGAATGCAAATCCATCAAAAGAATAAGCATGGAAATTACCTTTGGTAACCTAACTGACCCTAGGGCTTCAATATTTTTGGTTCCAGAAGACTGGTCAATAACAGCACGAGTTCTGCCTATTTCTGCTGAATATCTCTCTATTTCAGACATGGGTACGCCAAAAGAATTTTTTACACCTGAAAGTAAGCTAATCTGCAAAATATAGCTCCTCAAAAAATGAAGGGAAAACTTAAAAGGATGATAGGGGCCTGATACAACACTGGAAAGATTAATGATTGTAAATTTACCTTAGTCAAATGGGCAGATGAAATTGAAATACCAACCAAAAATCCGAAAGCAATTCCCATAATTAGGGTGATGACAATCCTGGTGCTACCATTTGATCTTTTAGGCGCACTACAGAAGAAATAGTAAACTAAAAAGTTCAGGCATTTTGGTTATATGAACACTGAGAACCAAGTAAAAGAGAAATGAAATATTTATATTAAGATACAGAGCAAAGAAAGGAATTAGTACTCTGTTAAGCTACATAATATTTTTCTTCTTACCTGCGCTGCATTATTCCCATTCAGATAGTATCTACCAAAATCAAGTCGAGATAATTGTCACCTAGAAAATGACCAAATCCTTATGCAAACTCTGAAGCAAATATGTCACCCTTCAACAACCAAAGGAAAGACTAAGAGTAAGCTTAATACACAAGTAGAATAGTAGATGGACAGGGTATGCATTTGTGTGTGCAACTATACGCATCTATTTATATATCTGACAGATCATCCAAATGAATTTAGCCATCGATGCATGTATATCGTGTGAACTTATAGAAGAAACCACATTACTCATGGGCCAGTTAAGCATGTCCAACTCCAAAGACATGATATGCATAGGTGTAACTGTGTACATTTGTTTGTGTGTGTGAGAGAGAGATAGAGGATAAAGATGTAACAATAATGTAGTTTATTAGCAACATGATTTAAGACATTGAGACTAATTACTTCCAAAGCAAAGACAGTACCAAGCATTTAAACCCACCAAAGCAAAGACAGCACAAAGCATTTAAAGCCACAATGGTGACAGAGGATTAGGATAGTTTATGTGGAAGTTAAAGCACACTTCTCCACCAGCCCTTACGAAAAACTCAAAATTCAAAATTATCTTGTAATAACTATGAAGTTTTTAAAATTAGCTTCTACATTTCAATTTTTTTCATAAGCTCCATCGCGTAATCCTTGAATATAAAGATTCAAAAGTTTACAATGACTTTTTCTTGTTATAAAATTAATAAATTTACTTTAATTGAAAAGCACGTCTAGGTTATAAACCAATCCAAACTAGTCATATATGCCGTTAAAGATTCAAATCTAATACCACAATTGAATAAAAAAAGGATCAAGCATTCTCAAGATCATGAAGAAACCAGATGCGGATTTTAGCAACTAATATTTAACTTAATTACGTGTTAAGTAAGCTTATCTAGTTCTGATACTCTTAAACCGTATCACAAGTCAAAACTTAATCATATCACAATTTTCCACAAAAATTAACAGAATGAAACTGAAACATCGTTAAATTACCATAGAACAAGAAAATTGCGCAATCCCACAGCTACATTACAATTTTTTAATCTGAATTACAGAATCTAACTTAACGAAAACATGTAACAAACATTCATTCGCACAACACAGTATCAAATTTCCTCATAAAATAAAACGATAAACAAAACACAGTTCACAGCACCGAATTTAAGCGGTTCCATAAATTACTGCGGAATACTAACTTTACAACTTCTTCATGAAAACGGAAAAAAAAAGTTTAAACAGAACTTACGGAATCAATTGAAGAAACACTAAGTTGATGTTCGATCTCGATGGAATGAAGAGAGAGCGAGCAATTATCTACTGAGAAATTCACATGACCAAATAAAGAAGCTTGACCATATTTGTTCGGGTGTGTGAGGTTGCATTGCAGTAACGGAAAATACGAAACTGCCCCCATCTTCCATTTTCTATTTCTGTTTGACTGAATGTTTTCTAATAACGGCGTATCGTAGTGTGCCAAGTTGTGGACGCGTGGCAAGATATGAAGACTTTTATTTTGACTGGTCAGCTTGCACCGTTCGATTGGATTGATTGAAGCTGTGTCATCGGATGGTCCAGAAAAAATTAGAAATTGAGTGCGAAGAAGAGAGGAATGAACGATCACCGTCATTCAAACTATGAATAGTTAATTCTTTTTTTATGTATCTAAATGTTTATCTAATATTTCCAACAATTATATTATCTATGTACAGATACAATTGTGTAGTTAACATTTAATTTTTTTCATCTTCACGTATTAAAACTCGTTTTAGATAGTTATAATTTAATTAATAAATATTAATATAATTGATTGAATATTTAATCTTAAATTTAAATTTAAGATTTCACATAATTAAATAAACGTTTTATTTCGATTTGAATCTAGATTCAGATAAAAAAATTAAAAAAAAACTCTTTTCACATATATATTTCTCGCTGTTTATGGTTGATTTTTTTGTTTTTGACTAATGTTTATTTTTTATTATCTTAATTATAAGTTGAACTGTTCAATAAAATTTTTATCGTTGAACTGTTCCTAATTTATTTGTATACTATTACAAATAAACTATATAAAGATAACGCAGAAAAAAAAAACATATAGTTAATGATGCACAATTTTATTTTATTTTTGACTCAAC